>JAVSCE010019116.1:0-95009 GCA_032199065.1 Smutsia gigantea
CAAGACAGGGTTGCCCACTCTCTCCACTGTTATTCAACATAGTACTGGAGGTCCTAGCCACAAAAATCAGACAAAACAAAGAAATACAAGGCATCCAGATTGGTAAAGAAGAAGTCTAATTGTCACTATTTGCAGATGACATGATACTGTACATAAAAACCCTAAAGACTCCACTCCAAAAGTACTAGAACTAATATCTAAATTCAGCAAAGTTGCAGGATACAAAATTAACACACAGAAATCTGTTGCTTTCCTATACACTAACGACGAACTAACAAAGAGAAACCAGAAAAACCATTCAATTCACATTTGCATCAAAAAGAATAAAATACCTAGGAATAAACCTAATGAAGGAAGTGAAAGACCAGTACTCTGAAAACTACAAGACACTCCTAAGAGAAATTAAAGAAGACACTAACAAATGGAAATGAATCCCATGCTCTTGGCTAGGAAGAATAAATATTGTCAAAACGGCTATACTACCTAAAGCAATCTACAGATTCAACGCAATCCCTATCAAACTACCAACAGCTTTCTTCAATGAACTGGAACAAATAATTCTAAAATTCATATGGAACCGCAAAAGACCCCGAATAGCCAAAGCAATCCTGAGAAGGAGGAATAAAACAAGGGGAATTATGCTCCCTGACTTCAAGCTCTACTACAAAGCCACAGTAATCAAGACAATTTGGTATTGGCACAAAAACAGACCCAAAGACCAGTGGAACAGAATAGAAAATCCAGACAGAAACCCAAACATATACAGTCAATTAATATTTGATAAAGGAACCTTGGATATACAATGGGGAGATGACAGCCTCTTCAGCAGCTGGTGTTGGAAAAACTGGACAGCTACATGTAAGAGAATGAAACGGGACTACTGTCTACCCCATACACAAAGGTAAACTCAAGGTGAATCAAAGACCTGAATGTAAGTCATGAAACCATAAAACTCTTAGAAAAAAACATAGGCAAAAATCTCTTGGACATAAACATGAGTGACTTCTTCATGAACATATCTCCCTGGGCAAGGGAAACAAAAGCAAAAATGAACAAGTGGGACTATATCAAGCTGAAAAGCTTCTGTACAGCAAAGGACACCATCAGTAGAACAAAAAGACATCCTACAGTATGGGAGAATATATTCATAAAAAACGTATCTGATAAAGGGTTGACATCCAAAATATATAAAGAACTCATGCACCTTAACAAACAGAAAGCAAATAATCCAATTAAGAAATGGGCAGAGGACATGAATAGACACTTCTCCAAAGAGGAAATTCAGATGGCCAACAGGCACATGAAAAGATGCTCCACATCGCTAATCATCAGAGAAATGCAGATTAAAACCACTATGAGATAACACCTCACACCAGTGAGGATGGCCAACATCCAAAACACAAACAATAACAAATGTTGGCGAGGATGTGGAGAAAAGGGAACCCTCCTACACTGCTGGTGGGACTGCAAATTAGTTCCACCATTGTGGAAAGCAGTATTGAGGTTCCTCAAAAATCTCAAAATAGAAATACCATTTGACCCAGGAATTCCACTCCTAGGAATTTACCCTAAGACTGCAGCTGCGCAGTTTGAAAAAGACAGATGCACCCCTATGTTTATCGTAGCACTATTTACAATAGCCAAGAAATGGAAGCAACCTAAGTGTCCATCAGTAGATGAATGGATAAAGAAGAAGTGGTACATATACACAATGGAATATTATTCAGCCATAAGAAGAAAACAAATCCTACCATTTGCAACAACATGGATGGAGCTAGAGGGTATTATGCTCAGTGAAATAAGCCAAGCTGAAAAAGACAAGTATCAAATGATTTCACTCATATGTGGAGTATAAGAACAAAGAAAAAACTGAAGGAACAAAACAGTAGCAGACTCACAGAACCCAAGAGTGGACTAATAGTTACCAAAGGTAAAGGGACTGGGGAAGATGGGTGGGAAGGGAGGGGCAAGGGGGAAAAATGGGCATTACGATTAGCAGATGTAATGTTGGGGGGGCATGGGGAGGGCTGTACAACTCAGAGAAGACAAGTAGTGATTCTATAGCATCTCACTACGCTGATGGACAGTGACTGTAATGGGGTTGGTGGGGGGACCTCATGAAGGGGTAGTTTAATAACCATAATATTGCACATGTAATTGTAGATTAATGATACCAAAATAAATTATTAAAAAAATAATAAAAGAAAAGAAACATTCTGGAAAAAAAATAGAATGTGTAATTGTCTCCAGAGATACACCTTTGTATTGAAAGAAAAGGAAGCAATAAACCAAGAGGCCCAGGTTCTGAATCCCTGCAGACCCTGCTAAGAAGCCCCTGAGGGGATGAGGCTGAAGAGGCAGCAGGATCTGACCCTGCGCAGGGCCATCCCTTCTCGTTCCCTAAGGAGCAGCAGTGAGGACAGCATTACATAAAGAACGCAAAGCAGAGGACAAGACAGCAAGGAAAGGGCACAGGATTACAGTTCTAAAAAGCATCTCTATCTCTGGGAATGCCAGGGTGACATTTAGGACATAGCTTTTCTGATACTCTCTTCTTCCTTAAAGGAGAGCGGCAAAGAAATCCCTGTTCTTACAAAATTAAGGAACAATGAAACTGATCTTTGCTTCAAGTGTGAGACACAGAGTAGCTGAACTGAGTCAGTCATTCATGGGGTACTTTCCTAAATCAAGACAGGAGAGAACTGCCTGGATGTTTGCTTCCCCAAAGTTGCTTGTCTTCCTTGGATTGAAAGCCTTTCCTTGGAGACCTACAAATCAAGGAATGGGGCTGGGCTATTTAAATAAAGCAAGCAACCTGCTGATCTGCCCATATATAATGTGGGATTGAAAGAACAGCTGGGACCTAACCCTATCACCTTAACTTTACTCATACATTCATTCTTTAAAACAGCATACCATTAGTAAGAGTTCATTATCTGGCAGGTGCATAGCTTATGAAAACTTTCTTTTTTAAAATAGGAATCATGCTAACCCACCTCCCCATTGTCAGGGACCATATGCCCAGAGCCTCCAGGGACTCTGTGCATTTATGGGTCCTCTTCTCTGTCTCCTGACAACAAGCCACCCACAAGAACCATTCCTGGGGTGCTTAGCTTATTCATTGGCTGTCTGATGATTGTGGCTTTCCACCGTGTGACCTTCCAAACTTTAGGTGTTTTGAGAGCCAGATGAAATACAAAGTAGTGAAAGTGCCTGGAAACTCCTTGTTCAGATATCAGACACCAAACACATGAATGAAGCTGTTTTAAAGAGCTTAATGCACCTAAACTATATGGAATGCAGCACCAGGCACAGGGACCTATATTAACTTATTTCATCCTCACCCTTGCTCTTTGTAATCAATCAGCTTGGCATTGATACAGCATTAAAGCCTCTTTGTAGTCCCCACAAAACACCTGACAAAGTACCTTACACTTAGTGGTACCTTAACTGTTAATTGTATTGCACCAAGGACCCTCAAATCTAATGCTTTTGAGCAGTTATTGTCAAAAGGAATTTGCAACTGTTTTTAGGAAGTACCTAATAATTTTCTCTCCCATGGCATATTTTCTTCCTGTTCCCCCCAACCCAGTGTTTGAAACAAGAAATGTCTCTTGAATTAAGCAAGGAATGAACATCTTCCATCTCATGCTGATTCCACCTTTAGAAGTAAAATTACAATTTATTTTCATAGAGAAGAAGATACCATTGGCCCTTGAATGTCATGGGTTTCTACTGCCTGGGTTCACTTATATGTGTATATTTTTGAATAAATATACTGGAAAAATTTTTGGAGGTCTGCAACAATTTGAAAAAACATTTTCTTTTCTCTAGTTTACTTTACTGTAAGAATACAGTATACAATACATAAAGTACACAAAATATGGGTTAATTGTTCATGTTATTGGTAAAGCTTCTGGTCAACATTAGGCTATTAGTAGTTAAATTTGGGGGGAGTCAAAAGTTATATGCAGACTGTCGACTGCATGGGGAGGGGAGAGTCAGAGCTCCTAACCTCTGCTCTGACTTTGTTGAAGGGTCAATTGAATTCATAGAGGTACTTTAAAGAGACAGATGTGAAAGGCTAAATCCTTAAATTCCAGAAATCATATCTTCTCAGTAAATTCTTTTGTATAAAGTGACCCACTTAGCTGCTGATTGAAGAATTGTTACGATAAAGCCAGACTACACGTTTAATCCCTACATAGGGTCCTCGCTGTGCAGGCCGCCACAGAGGCTTCTTGACTCCCAACAACTGTCAGTCACGGAGGGGGCCAGGCCAAAGCTCAGGCCTGCAGCTGTGCAGACCACCTAGATGAAGGTTTGGAAAAAGGACTGAAGTTCCCTTTGCTGGCAGACTAGTAGCACTTTCTTTTTATTCTCATAAGTGGAACCTTATTCCTTTATCATATAATGTGATGAGGACATGAGTAGTTTTCAAATAGTCCATAGTTTATCTAGCCTTCCCGACAATGAGACAAGAGGTAGTAGGCCCTTTCGGCATGATCTGTATAAGCAGCAAAGCCTGCTGCAGCATGCCCAAAATCTTCATTCGTAATGTAATTCCTGGTTTCTCAACTTCCCCAGACAAAAGCCACTGACAAAGCTAAATGGATAATTACTATGGGTAAGATTTCTCTACGGAGAAATCAAGGTGATAAAGTAGAGCAAGAACATGTTTAGCCTGACTATAACCAAGTCTGACATCTAACTTCTAGGTTAGTGGAAATACAGGGGATAGGGAAGCGAGTGAAACACCATCTCGAGAAAACAGACAATTCTAGAAAGTGGAAGATTCAACAGGACAGCAGGTCACTTCAAAAGCCCATGGCAAGATTAAAAGCAGAGGAGTAGTACTGTTCTCGATTAAAAGAAAACTTTAATTTTTTAAAACAACCAGATGTAAGGCATAACCTCAATTGGAGTTGGGTTTGAATAAGCCAGTTGTCAAAGATAATTTTGGTGTAATTGTGGAACTGTGAATATAGGCTGAGAATTAGTTGATTAGAGGGAAATTACTGCTAATTAGTTTGATGTGATAATGCTGCTACAGTTACATACAAAACCATTGTTTTTCAGAGATACATTCCAAGGATTTAAGACAAAATGAGATGTCTATAAGAAAACTTTTCAACAAAAGAAAAGAAAGAGATGAAGTAATGTGTTGTATATTAATTGTTACATCTAAGTTATGGGTAGATTACATTATATTCTTTTCTGTACTTTCCTGATATTTCAAATTTTTCAAAATAGAAGGTTAATAATATATTAGATTTCAAATGTATGTTTAAACAATTTCCTGGTTTTCTCATTTATTAACTATATAAACCTATGCAAGTCACTTAAATTCTCTGAGCCTCTGATTCCTCAATTGTAAATCGGTGATAACAATAAACTCAAAGTTGCATGAAGATTTAATAATATGCATGTGAAAATGCTTCTTAAACAGGCAAAGCTCACAAGTTCTGCTCCTCCTTGTTTAAATGCATGACTTTATAAGGACTTGAAATAACTCAGGATTGCAAAGAGTTTTTTTTTTTTTGATTGAAGTATTGAGACAGGGACCATGGGTTTAAGCAGAGTAGGGTGAGGACCTCCAGAGAAAAAGCAGAGCAAGATAATTACAGCCAGACCAATGTAACAATGTGCAAAGAAGTCCCTATCAAAACTCTGTGTTAAGCATTCTGCAAAGTCACACTAATTCTCTAGGGTAAAGATACCAGACTAGGAATATAGACATCTTCAGTGAGATCAGTTAAAGCTCAAAAGGCCAGGAGCAACTTGGCCTGGAATGTTTGAGTGTTCTGCAAATAAAGAACAGCATCTCAGCCTAACCCATGACTTCACTGTATCAATTAGATCATGACAATTTAAATTTACCTTAGCCTGCTAAAAGGCCCAGTTTATTTTAATTGTACCTATGTGCTGTTTTCCCTTCTCTAATCCTAATCAAGCAATCTGCAACCTAGACAAAAGACTAATTTGGTAAGCAGCTCTAGCAAACAGACAACAACCCAGCCCACCTTGGGGGCAGGGCAGGTGGTACAAGTCTGCACCCTGAGCCCTTTACCCACATTCCTGAAAATCCTCAACTGACTGTAAATCCCCTAGACAACACACCACCCCAGACTCTCTTGTCCCCTCCTGGCATGAGCCAGGAGTTCTGTCCTCACACTTTATCTCTAAATAAAACTCTCTACCTGGCTCTCCTACCTTGAGTGTTTGCGAAGTTCTTTCTTTGGCTCTGTGAACAAGAACCCCAGCATCAGTATCATTGATATACAATCTTATATTGGTTTCAAATATACAACACAACGGTTCAACAGTTACCTATATTATTAAAGCCTCACTCCCACTGGTGCAGCTACTATCTGCCAACATAGGAAGATGTTACAGAGTCATTGACTATATTCTCCATGCTGTGCTACCATTCCTGTGAACACCCTACATCATGACAGAATTTTTGTGCCCCTTTATCCCCCTCATCCTTCTCATCTACCCACCCCAACCTCTCCCCCGTGATAACCACCAGTCACTTCTCAGTGTCTATGAGTCTACTGCTGTTTCGTTCATTCTGTTCTGCTTTGTATTTATATTCCACAAATAAGTGAAATCATATGGTATTTTTCTTTTTCCACATGGCTATTTCACTGAGCATAATACCCTCTAGATCCATGTTGTTGCAAATGGCAGGATTTCTTTTGTTATGGCTGAATAATATTCCATTATGTATATGTACCACATCTTCTTTATGCATTCATCTACTGATGGACACTTAGGTTGCTTCCATGTTTTGACTATTGTAAATAGAGCAGCAATAAACAGAGGGGTGCATATATTTTTTCAAATCAGGAATTTTGTTTTCTTTGGTTAAATTCCTAGAAGTGGATCACTGGGTCAAATGGCATTTCTATTTTTAGTTTTTTAAGAAACCTCCATACTGCTTTCCACAGTGAAGATTGCAAAGAGTTTAATCATCTCTCAAAATAATGTAGATGCTTGTATTAATCAGAATTCTCCAGAGAAACAGAACCAGGAGGATACATATATGCACATATGTATATTTTTCATCAGTCCTTCTAAAGTCAAAACCATGTATCTGTGTGTGTGAGTATGTGTAAAGAGGGAGAGACAGACAGACAAAGAAAGAGATTTTTTTTTTTAAAGAATTGGCAGTTGTGGAGGCTGGCAAGTCCAAAATGTGCAGGGCTGGTGGGCTAGAGACTCAGGGAAGAGATGCTGCTGCAGTTTGAGTTGGAAGGCAGTCTGCTGGCAGAATCCCTTCCTCTCCAGAGGACCTCAGTCTGTCCTATTAAGGCCTTTGACTAATTGGATGAGGCCACCCACATTTTGGGGGGGTAATCTGCTTTACTCAGGTGTACTGATTTAAATGCTAATCTCATCTAAAAAGAACAGAACATATCTAAAATAATGCTTGACCAAATATCTGGGTACGGTGACCTAGCCAAGTTGACACAGAAAATTAACCATCACAATGTTTAATAAATACTTGGTTAATGAAATACATAGTGTTTTGCTCTGTAGAATTATGCACAGTTGCACAAAGGTGACCTTCTCCTGGTGCCATTCTGAGTCATTTGATGTCATAGCTTTCCAACCAGCAAGAAATATAATTAGGGTTTCAAAAAAATGTGTCTAAGTTTAACTGGTATCTTTCCTATCTAAACAGAATATAGTAAATTCCTTATTTTCAATGATAGTAGCAGTGTAAGACTGTGGGAGCAAGGGGCTTACTGTCCCCTTACTGTTGCGACCATGTAACTTGGGCAGTCCCTGGCAGAGTCTGAGCGCTCCGGGAAATATTAACAAATGAATCCATGATGATTGAACTGAGCAGATAAGTTAAGTGTGACCAAGATATTACATGTACATATTCTATGATAAAATGTAGCATCAGTCCACATGCATAGGAGAAATTCCACTTCAATTTAATCTGAAACATTTTACTTCTTGCTTGAACATTTGGAAAACAGGTTTATTGAAGTAGCCATTGTCAAGTAAAATATGAAGATCATGTCGAAGTATATTCTGCATGGAATCTTTCACATGGATGAAATGACATGCCAAACATATGAAATAATTTTTTTTATGACTGTTACCTTGTTTTTAAAAATACGGAATGCTTCACGAATTTGCGTGTCATCCTTGCGGAGGGGCCACGCTAATCTTCTCTGTATCGTTGCAATTTTAGTATATGTGCTGCCGAAGCGAGCACCAAACATTGAAATAATTTAACTTTATGGTGAGAGTTCTCAGTGGAGCCAGTCCTAGGGCTTACTGGTGGGTAACTGTACAGGGTGCGGGATTGCCTTTCCCAAAATATCTCCCTAACTGTCATCTCAGGGCATAAAATGACCAAAGTGTCACCATTTGAGCTGTATTCCTTTGAGTATTGAGGGGATTTTAACTTTCCAGCATTCTCAATCGAAACAGTAATACCTCACAAAGGATAATGTTAAAACTATCATTTTATTACTCCAAGAGGAAATCAACTCAATCTATCAATCAATTCATCAATTAATAGGTGTTCCATGTTTCTTTTTCCTATTGATGACTTTTTCCAATTTTGACAATTCAGAAATATCCATAATCAATTGTGCCCTTATAATTGTAGAGGGGTCAAATCCCACAAAAGCCATAGAATTTATATTTAGTGTTTTTCTCTTTTTCTCCCCTTTCTGTATTTAGTTAGCTTTACATTAGAAATAATCTGAGTGTTTCCACATTTACCAAAGGAAAGAGCAATGGTCCGAGCCCCTGATACCATGGGAGGAGTGATGGCTGTGGGATGCTGTTGGATGACTTCCTTCTGACATGCTCCTGGTGGTGGCCTCAGTACTCATCCATCTGTTCAGACACTTTAATATAAAGATGACTATGGGCTGAAGAATGAGCACAAGCACCTCAGGGATTTGGTGATGGTTTTCACAGACTATTAGGTTTTTCTTTCACTGGTCTTTCCAAAGTCAAAATCATGTATTTAACAGAAAACACCCAAGAAATCTTTTTATAAATTTACAGTTGTACTATTGGATTCTGATAAAATATTATCACTTCAGCAAATAGTACACTGGGAAACATCATTTTAAAAATAAGTGAAAGATCTATAAGAATTGTTAAATACTCCCCAATTGTATGTGAAGTTCTGTTATGAACATACCTACCTGACAATATCTGTTGTTGAAATTGTAACTTCAAGATGATACACAAAAAGTACTAGTTTCTCTGACTTATCCTAAGGGATTTTAAATTTGTATATATAAAACTCGAAAAGTAAAATATAGATGGGAATATTTATGAATCAGGCAAAATTCTGCTATTACAGGTCAAGTAGCTTTCTGTGTTTATATTTTACATCAAAGCCATTAAAACATTTTCTATGAAGAGACTGAAACCCTTTCCCTCTCTCTTCTAAGAAGGCCAACCTCTTCTGAGAAAGTACAACCTTGCTGTAGGTATTGCTGCCCAAGATAAAGAATACATTATATACCTCATGTTCAAGGGTGCATCTATAAAGCAAATGAGCCTCTAATCAGTGACAAACATTTGTTAGGTAGAAATACTACTTTCTCTGATACTCAGTTGTTTTGGGAAATGATGCTTTTAGAAGACAAATAAACCACTGACAGAATTATGTATCCATCACAAGTCAAGCCAACAAGTTTTCTTTAACAATTAAAACAATTATAGTGCAGACTTCCTTGTTATATAGGCATACACAAAGCCACAGGTATTTGAGGAAATCTCTTGCCCTTTGAAATTCTCTTCTCTTAGTTCTTTTTCTTTTTTTTCTTTTGATATCATTAATATAAAATCACATGAGCAACATTGTGGTTACTAGATTTCCCCCATTATCAAGTCCCCACCACATACCCCATTACAGTCACTGTCCATCAACGTAGTAAGATGCTATAGAGTCACTACTTGTCTTCTCTGTGCTATACTGCCTCCCCCCGTCCCCCCCACCCCCCATGTTATTCTTAGTTCTTTTTCTACTAAATTTTTGGTGTGGCTCTGTTCTTACGGATGTGTACTCTCATAAAAACCTACTCTGGGTTTCCTAACAATTCCTTTTATGAAACAAGTTTGAAACTATCAGTCAACATGGTTGGCCTCCTGTTATACAGACATTGAGCCTCCCATGCCTTCTTTTTCACAAATGACCATTTTCTCTTGCTAACCAGCCCCAACCTCTACTTCCAGAATTCAGGCCCAACAATGTCAGAACTGTACTTGCTGGTAGTTACCTAGGTAATTTCAAGATGCCCATCTTTTAGAATGTTCAAAAATGGAAGTTCCCAATGTGAGAGTCTCTCAAATAACAGATAAAAAAAAGTTAGGCAAGATACCACTGTCTCAGTTTCTGTAAGTTAAAAAACCAAGACACTATCACAGTTGACAGACTGGCACCAAAATGCTGTAACTTGGGACACCGAAAATAAGCCACTTATATCATACTTAGAAAAGAATATTGACTCCTGTCCATTTAAAATTTGTGATAGTATTTAGCATTCACAGTTATCTTTCCTGATTTGTCCTTTGTATTAAATTTTTCCTTTGGCCTATTTATTGCATTGCTTATGCATCGTCATCTCTTCTAAGAACCTGGTTGATAATGATTCTTTGCACAATTGTGTAAGTTTTTGCTGTGCCGGTTACATCAGTAACTCAAGTTTGCAAAAGTCCACCAAGCTTGGGCACCCAGGACAGTTAATTTGGTGGATATCTCTTGTGCCTCATTTACCCCCTTACATCCAGTAGAACATAAATGCTTGGCACTAAGTGTGTTTAGGAAATCTCACTCTGTTATGAGCAGTACTGAAGGCCATTAGTCTGGGCCATGTGTTGCTGCCCTGTCAATTTGCAAAGTCTAGGGCAAATAATATGAATGAGCATGTTATTGCTCTCTCATCTCTTAACAAAAAGTCAAACTTGAAGTGACTCAGGATTGGCAAGGAGCAGTGAGTGAAGCTAAAGAGGCTGCTGCCAAGGGCTGAAGGGGCTGCTGGAAATGAAGGAGAAGTCACTGCAGATGTTTTCAGTTCCCTCCTTGCTCCTCAAATGGCAGCTTTTGCAGATGCAAAGGAGGAAGTGATTATTCTGGGACTGCCCATCACTTCTGATAGCCTGGAACCAAAGATCCTCCAGGCTAAAGACTCAATGAGAAATACACAAAGCTGGATATTGGAGGAGGTACAGTGCCATTGTGGAATATGGATATGGAAGGATAGGAATATATTTACTGAGTGTCTATGAGTAACTCAGATTTCATGCCCGTTCCATCTAGTGCGCAGAACAACAAAGTGAGGAAGTACTATCACCAATGATAGGACATTGATGAGAAAATTGAATCTTAGAGATTAAGTAGCTTGCCCAAGGTTGCTGAATTAACAAGAGGCAGAAGTAAGATTCTCCCCCAAATCTGCCTGATTCTGAAGTCTTTAATAGCTTTAATCACTAGGAGCATGAAGAGGGAATGAAAAAGGCAGATGACATCCCTGCGTCAAGTTACAATATTCCCAGAACCTCTCACCTGGCCTTAGTGCATCTCCATATCAATAGGTGTTTCCAAGGGGTAGAGAGAAGCAGTCCATCCCCATATCAATGCTTAATTACCTGGGTGAGCAAGGGTATGCCTGGACTGGAGAGGTTGGGTGGGGTCTCTTCTTCCGCAGTTGGGTTGAGAGAGACACAGGACGACCGCTTGTTAGAAATAAACGGTTTCTCCCACTTTATTTCTCCCTTTAACTGATTTCAGTTTCAAAGGTATTTTGCCCCAGTATTTTCCACCCAGAGTTACAACCTCAAATGCACAGCATGGAGGTGGAGCTCCAAATCCCTCATCCATCTTCTTTCCTTCATCCCCATTTTTTCTTTCCCCTCCCTAGCATTTACAGTGTTCACACAAGATCTTGAGCTGTCCACTCAGGCCTCCAGGCCTGACTTTCCTCATCTATACATAGGGGTGACAAGATGTCGGCACTGGCCCAGTGTCAGCCTGTTGTGACGGGGCCCACACACAGCCTTGCTTTGCTGTGGACAAGCTTAGTGGTCCTACTCTCTCTGTGGCCCTGACTCAGTGTTTCTTGTTCTGATTTGACTTCTTAGAGACCTTCCCTTGGGTCATCAGTTGTAATCCCAGGAACAGTGTACAATACAATCTGAAGTGGGTAGTTGTTTATCTCACTCTTATCATGTCCTTCAAAATGTATAGAATTTCTCTCTCCTTTATCAAGTGTCATTTCATTTCAGACCACTTTAAAGCAAAAAGAATGTTCTTGAAATGGCTTAAAGACAAGGTGACCCACCCTGTGGTCAGGAGTCCTTTGGTGCCCTTATCTTGGCATTAAAGCTATCCCTGAGCCACAACTGTCCACACCTAGTAGGAGGGGCCTCCGGCAAGGAGCAGAACTCTCTGTAAAACCTATGGGAATCAAAACTCAGAGTACCCATTCCTTACCAGAAAAGTACCAATTCCCTATATGAAGTTGCCAGACTAAGATAATGACACAGACCAAAATAACTCTTCTTTTGGTTTTAGTTTTAGTTTTTTTGATATTGGATTTTGTCTTATTTTTTTCAGTTTCCATTCATTTTGAAAGTTGAAGGGGTTACTATTTTATTAGCAGTTCAAGGAGTTCTGGGGGAACTTTGCTCTAGTCCTGACAGTAAAGATATTTAAATAGAATAGGGATGCTGTCTGTTTGCTGATTAGTATTAAATCTATAGTAGCTCATTTTTTCCTGAGAGTGAATGAATGACAGGTACATCAAGACCTATTTATGTTTAATCATTGAGTGATCCTACATAAAGTGCTTCTACCTGAAGATTAATCATTCATCCAACCAGGTTTTACTAAGCTCCTATTCTGTGCAAGTCCCATTGTTCATTACTGTAGAGTATAAAAAAACAAAAACAAAATATTCCTCCTTAAAGAAGCCTGACTTCTTGGGGAAAAAAGTGAACAAAATAAGAGCTGTCACAGGGAATATGTAATATAATTAACCACTAGAAGAGAATTGTAAACATATGATTAGTTCAGAAGAGAGATGAACCCCTACAGAGTTCATTCACTCAATTACTCAACCAATGAGTATTTCTGGACCCTTGTGTTTAGGTGCTAAGGGGAATTCAGGATAAAAAAGAAAGGGGCCTTGACCTTGGGCTTGGAGTAGAGCAGAAAAGCTAAGTCATGTACATGGAAGGTGGTGATAAATGCCACAAGAGAGGTAGAAATAAATGTGTTGGACTTTCAGAACACAAAGGGATGGCTCAGCTTGGAGCTAATCCAGGAAGGTTTGTAAAGAAGATATTGAGACCGAGCCTTGAGAATGGGCAGAATCTGGAATGTGGAGTTGATTAAAATCACTTCTGTCAATGGTACATGGACAATTTTTTTCAAGTTGCCCACTTGTATCTGGAACATATTTTGCATATCTGGTCTTTGGTCTTCCTGGTTTGTCCACAAAAGCTCACTTAACACACAATGTGCCTGAGGAACATTATAAGTACATTCTTTCAAGTACACATAAATATCATGTCAAGGTGCCTATGGGAAAATTCAGGCTATTGCAGTGTTTGCTACAAATTCCTGCTGCCCCATCTTGGGATCAGGGACCCCCTCCCATCTTCCTTTCCAGGCTGTAGCTCCCTCGGGTCTCAAGCCGACACCCAAGGACAGTGAAGACCTCTGTGATGGGGGAGAGGATCGATATTATGGAGCCTGGAGCTCCTAGGATTCTGGGGACTCTAAATTAGAAGAATAATTTTAAAATCTCTTACGTTTGCCAATTTTACAGAAACATGAGTATATGTGAATAGGTTGCTAGGGTGCCTCCCAGGGCCCTAAGAGAGTCTCAGCAAGTGGAGTTCAAGATTAAATAACTTTCTAGAAAATCAGTCTCTGAGATTTGAAATGCTTGGAGACCAGGAATCTGTTCTTCACTGAAATATGGTGGTGTGTTTTGTATTAGGGGAGAGACTAGAGCCCCAGTAGGCAGCTCCCCTGCTGGCCTTGGGGTGGAGGGAAAGGGTGATGACCTGTGAGGGAAGGAAGGGGTGACGTGATGCAGCCTGGTGTAGCCCATCACAGTGCCAGCGTACAAGTCAGACAGACCTGGGCTGGTGTGTTCCAGAGCTGACCCTGAACAAGTGACTCCACCTTTTTGGTCCCGAGGTTTCTCATTTGTTAAAATGGGGAAATTGCCGTTATCACTGTGACAGTGCCACCTTCCGAGTACAGTGAAACAACATGTCTGAGATACCCGACCCAATCCCAGACTCCCCACAGGTGTTTGACAATGTGGAGGAACCAGTCATCTGGAATGTGATGCTACCTGCTGCAAATAGTGTTGCAAAACTCCACTCCTGCCTTTGACTTTAGTTCCATTGTCTCTGCACCTGAAATGAAGAAGGGACTGCAGGAAGTGCTCTCAGTGCTGGCAGGATGTAAAGCATCCTGGAGATGATGGATGTACATGTGCCTAAGTCCTTTGTAAATTCTAAAATCCAATGCATCTGGGGAAAAGTGTTGATAAGAGTTTGGCTGTCAAAGACAGTCCACTGATTTCTAGCCACTAGCGAATGACACGGTTTCCATAGAACAAAGGTAAGTCAGACTAGGAGAACAGAGACTGGAGAAGCAGGTTGGACAAGGGAGTCTATGGAGAAAGTGAAGGTTTCTATGGCCAGGATTCTCACCTGGCCCTGGTCGGCTCACTCACTACACACTTGTGGGCAATATGTTGTTACTGGCTCTATATGAAGAGTTCTGCCCAGTGCTCTGGGCTGCTGCATGGCTGCAAGGCTGCAGGAGAGCAGAGGCTGGAGTGGTGGCAGTGCTGAGGTCAGAGACTGAGACAGCGGTGGGGGCAGAGAGGCCCAGAGGCAGAGACTGGCTTGTTGCGTGCAGACTTGCTCTGAGTGGACAGGATTCTAGTGACTGACCTGCCACCATGGGAATAAAGTTTGGGTATAAACCCTTCCGTGCCAAGAATGTTCCATTGTCATTTTTTGGTCTCATTGAATCCATAGCAAATTTGTCTGGGGCTGAAACCCATTGGCAAGACAGAGCCAAAACAATTTAGCATGGGTATTTTTATTAAAAACTGTTCAGGTAGAATCCTTACCTTTTAGAGACAAATACTGATATATTTACAGATGAAGTGATACTCATGTCTGAGACTTTCTCCTTGGAGCAATTAGTTGATGGTGCCGATAAAAATGGCTGTCTTCTTTGGTGTATGCCTGTAATTTTTCATAGTAAAAAGCTTAAAAAATGACCAGATAAATAAAATCACATATTCTGTAATTGGGCAGATGTCAAAATGTGCCCTTTGCTGTGGTCCCAATATTCCCTGCCAGCAAGACTAACCTAACAGCATCTCCCTAACATATCCCACCCAGTCCTACCTCTGTGCCCCCAGAGTGGCTTCTTGGCTTATCAGGGAATGTGTGAGTGGCTGATGTTGACAGTGCCGTATTTTAAAGGTTTCCCTCCCGTGGTGCTGTGTTGGCTGTCTGTATCTTCCTCCTAGCTCCGGCCCTCCCATGAGCCTCAGTACTCCTGTATGATCTGGTTGCTGGTCTCTGACACCTGACTGGCCAGCTGCCTTGCCGAGCTCTCCAGTACCCAGGTGTTTCCAACCTTCTGACTTCCCTTTTGAATTTGGGACCTGATATCTGAGCAACTACCAGGTTCAACCCAATTTCATACCTGGTGCTTTGTTTCCCTGCCTTTCTGTCAGTTTGGGCATCTCACCCTGTCTCTGTGATCAGCTGGTGCTCACAGCTCATAGTGGCAATGAAATATGGAACAATTGTATCTTTTCAATTCAGAAGGATTATGTGCTTTTTATTTCCTTGTAGTTCTATTCTGGCATTTTAAATTTACTATTTCTTTTGTTTTAAATTTATCAACTTTCAGCCATCTTAATGAAATCATCATAGTGAATCTCTGAAGCATTAGAATACATACCACCTACTAGTTTCCTATTGCTGCTGGTACAAATTACCACAAAATGAGTGGCTTAAAACAACATGCATTTATTCTCTTACAGTTTTGGAAGTCAGAATTCTGATGCGGGTCTTAATGAATTAAAATTAAGGTGTCAGCAGGGCTGCATTCATCCCGAGGCTGTAAGGGAGAATATGTTTCCTTGCATTTTCCAGCTTTTCACAACCATCTGCATTCATTGGCTCCTGGTGCCTTCCTCCAACTTCAAAGTCAGTAGCAGAACATATTCAAGTATCTCTCTGACTCTGACCCCTTCTTCACCACTCTTTCACTTTAAAAGGTTCTTGTGATTACATTGGGCCCACCTGGATAATCCAGACTACCTACCCTCTTTAAGGCCTGCTGATTAGCCATTTTGATTCCATGTGTAATCTTAATACCCCATTGCTATGTAACTTAACCTACACACAGGTTCCAGGGATTAGGTTGGGGACATCTTTGGGGGAGGCATTATTTTGCCAACCACATGCCATATTAGAGACTGAATGTCACCTTGTGGAGATCCATGGCAAAAGTCATCCCAAGAATGAAATGGTTGGTTTAATGAAAACCATGTAGAGAACCAAGATGCTGTTCAGTTAAAAAACTGGTGACTGACCCAGTTGTGTTCCCAACACCATTGGTTTTCATCTCAGCTTTTCCATAGGCTCCAGATTTCCAGGAAGGACTCTTGGTAATTTTAACTGAACTCCTGATCTTTATGATACTGCCTTTTTGATAACAGAATAAGTGACACACACACTTATCATTTATTGCTGTTGACTCAGCATGACCCTGAACTTGTTCTCTGCTCAGCCCCAGGGCAGCAGCTGTGCCACATGAGGCCACGTGTCCCAAGGACATGACCTCCGTGTCCAGCTTGGGTGGCACTGTGATGAGTGCACGAGACTCAAACGCAGAGGAGAAAATTCAGAAGCTGGAAGGGAACCCAGAGGTTATCTATTTTTTTTTCTTCAGCTTATATTATAGATGAAGAAAATGAGGTCGAGGATGCCAGGTGACTTTAAAAAGACGTAGATAGTGTCAGAGACCAGGACCAGAATCAGATCTTTGAGAGGCCAAACAGAACCAACCCTGTTTTCTTCCCAAATCACCAACAGTAACATCTCTAATTCTTTTAGAAGAATACTTGTTTTTAACAAAAAGGCCAATGTCACTTATATGTTATAAGACTAGAACCCTAATAGAAGAATGAATGTCCATTGTTCCGAAAGTATAATTGAGATAAGATGTGGTAAAATAAAGTGAAGAAAAGTAACACGGTGAAGATAATAGTTAAGCCTGTATTCACAAGTTATTTCCATATGCTCAGGCCAAGCTTAGGGAGGTGGTACATCCTTCTAAGAGTTCTGCTGACCTTGTAGTGGGGCCAAAAAGGGGTGCGTCCCTGGTCCTAGATCCTGGTGTGAGGTGAGGGACTCACTCATGGGTCCATGTGTACCCCAGCACTGGAGATTCCAGACTTTCCAAGTATGTCTCTCCAGGCCCTTGCTCATGTGGTCTACGGTCACTCATTCACGCATTCATTCATTCCCAGTCAACAAATATGTAACGAGTGGGTTCTCCCGTGACCAGACATCTGAGCAAGCTGCATGTTGTACAAAGGAATATATTTCCTGCATAAAGGATATTGAGATGATTTACATGTTCTTAGTGCATAAAAGCATCTAGTTGAACAATGAGTCATTTTGTATATTAATACAAAATGACTTCTGACAAGTAGGTGTCAGATTTAAAAAATATGTAGGCTATTTGATTCAGTTTTATATCACTTCACCTTGTATTCGAATTCACTGCCACATAAAATGAGCATTCATGAGAGGGATTGATTTATTACTATTGCTTTTCCTATTTCCTTTTCTGACTTTTCTTTTTTATAATACTCCTGAAATAGGGCAAAATAATTATTTTTAAAAACATGGCTTTTTATGTGTGTCTGATCAACAGCAAAATAATTCAGAATTTTAAATAAAGTAAATTTGAGGGTCCTAATAAACCTCACCATGGAGACCAGAGAGTAAATTGTTACCATGGAGACATTTGTAAGTTCACTATGCCTGGCGTTACGATGAGCACACTTTCAGACATTAGCATGAATGGGATATGCCATGTAAAGCACTCTAAGTGAAAGCATGGTAATGAATGAAAGGAATATTAAACAGATTCCAGTGCACTAGAAGTCTCCCCATCTCTGGCACATCCATGGCTCCTAGACTTCATCCTTATTCAGTTTGGAGTAGAGGCTGAGCAATTCATATTTTAAACAAGCTTCTTAGAAGACTTTGAGAATCAGCCCAATGTAAGACTCTCACAAACAGGAGTTTCTCAACAGTTAGTCATCAGGAATGGTCTTGGTATGGTTTTTGCTAAATAAGTTTTTGCTTATCTTTCAGGGGTTTACTTTCATGTTGAAAAGTTAATCGCAATTAATTAACATTTGTTAAAACTGAGTTTTTTTTATTTTGGTATCATTAATGTACAATTACATGAGCAACATTATGGTTACTAGAGTCCACCCATTATCAAGTGCCCCCACATACCCGATTACAGTCACTGTCCATCAGCGAAGTAAGATGCTATAGAAACACTACTTGTCTTCTATGTATTATACTGCCTTCCCCATGACCCCCCCACAACATTGTGTGTGCTAATCGTAATGCCTCTTTTCCCCCCTTATCCCTTCCCTTCCTTCCCACCCATCCTCCCCAGTCCCTTTCCCTTTGGTAACTATTAGTCCGTTCTTGGGTTCTGTGAGTCTGCTGCTGTTTTGTTCCTTCAGTGTTTTTCTTTGTTCTTATACTCCACAGATGAGTGAAATCATTTGATACTTATCTTTCTCTGCCTAGCTTATTTCACTGAGCGTAATACCCTCTAGCTCCATCCATTTTGTTGCAAATGGTAGGATTTGTTCACTTCTTATGGCTGAATAGTATTCCATTCTGTATATGTACCACCTCTTTATCCATTCATCTACTGATGGACACTTAGGTTGCTTCCATTTTTTGGCTATTGTAAATAGTGCTGTGATAAACATAGGGCTGCATATGTCTTTTTCAAACTGTGCTGCTGCATTCTTAGGGTAAATTCCTAGGAGTGAAATTCCTGGGTCAAATGGTATTTCTATTTTGAGTTTTTTGAGGAACCTCCATACTGCTTTCCACAATGGCTGAATTAAATTACATTCCCACCAGCACTGTAGCAGGGTTCACCTTTCTTCACATCCTAGCCAACGTTTGTTGTTTGTCTTTTGGATGTTGGCCATCCTAATGGTGTCAGGTGATATTTCATTGCGGTTTTAATTTGCATTTCTCTGATGATTAGCAATGTGGAGCATCTTTTCATGTGCCTGCTGGCCATCTGAAGTTCTTCTTTGGAGAAGTCTCTGTTGAGCTCCTCTGCCCATTTTTTAATTGGCTTATTTGCTTTTTGTTTGTTGAGGTGTGTAAGCTCTTTATAAATTTTGGATGTCAACCCTGTATTGGATATGTCATTTATGGATATATTCTCCCATACTGTACGATGTCTTTTTATTCTACTGATGGTGTCCTTTGCTGTACAGAGCTTTTTAGTTTGATATAGTCCCACTTGTTCATTTTTGCTTTCATTTCCCTTGCCCAGGGAGATATGTTCATGAACAAGTTGCTCATGTTTATGTCCAAGAGAGTTTTGCCTATGTTTTCTTCTGAGAGTTTTATGGTTTCATGACTTACATTCAGGTCTTTGATCCATTTTGAGTTTACTTTTGTGTATGGAGTTAGACTGTAATCCAGTTTCATTCTCTTACATGTAGCTGTCCAGTTTTGCCACCACCAGCTGTTGAAGAAGCTGTCACTTCCACATTGTATATCCATGGCTCCTTTATCATATATTAATTTACTAATATCTGGACTCTCTATTCTGTTCCACTGGTGTATGGGTCTCTTCTTGTGCTAGTACCAAATTGTCTTGATTACTGTGGCTTTGTAGTAGAGCTTGAAGTTGGGAAGCGAGATCTCCCCTGCTTTATTCTTCCTTCTCAGGATTGCTTTGGCTACTCAGGGTCTTTTGTGGTTCCATATGAATTTTAGATTTATTTGTTACAGTTCATTGAAGAATGCTGTCGGTATTTTGATAGGGATTGCATTGAATCTGTAGATTGCTTTTGGCAGGATGGCCATTTTGACAATATTAATTCTGCCTACCCAAGAGTATGGGATGAAGTTCCATATATTAGTGTCCTCTTTAATTTCTCTTAAGTGTGTCTTTAGTTTTAAGGGTGTAGGTCTTTCGCTTCTTTGGTTAGGTTTATTCCTAGGTATTTTATTCTTTTTGATGAAATTGTGAATGGAATTGTTTTCCTGATTTCTCTTTCTCCTAGTTCATTGTTAGTGTGTAGGAATGCAACAGATTTCTGTGTATTAATTTTGTGCCCTGCTACTTTGCTGACTTCAGATATTAGTTCTAGTAGTTTTGGAATGGAGTCTTTAGGGTTTGTTATGTACAATATCATGTCATCTGCAAACAGTGACAATTTGACTTCTTCCTTACCAATCTGGATGCCTTTTATTTCTTTGTGTTGTCGGATTGCCATGGCTAGTACCTCCAGTACTATGTTGAATGAGAGTAGGGAGAGTGGGCATCCTTGTCTTGTTCCCAATCTTAGGGGAAAAGCTTTCAGCTTCTTGCTGTTAAGTATAATGTTGGCTGTGGGTTTGTCATATATGGCCTTTATTATGCTGAGGTACTTGCCCTCTATACCCATTTTTTTGAGAATTATTTTGAATTCGGCATGCTAATATTTTGTTGAGTATTTTTGCATCTGTGTTCATTAGGGATATTGGTCTGTAGTTGTCTTTTTTTGTGGTGTCTTTGCCTGTTTTTGGTATTAAAGTGATGCTGGCTTCAAAGAATGGGTTTGGGAGTATTTCCTCCTCTTCTATTTTTTAAAAACTTTAAGAGAATGGGTATTATGTCTTCTCTAAATGTCTGATAAAATTCAGCAGTGAATCCATCTGGACCAGGGGTATTGTTCTTGGGTAGTTTTTTGATTACCGATTCAATTTCATTGCTGGTAATTGGTCTGTTTAGATTTTCAGTTTCTTCCTTGGTCAGTCTTTGAAGGTTGTAGGAAATCCATTTCTTCTAGGTTATTCAGTTTGTTAGCATACAGATTTTCACAGTATTCTCTAATAATTCTTTGTATTTCTGTGGTGTCCGTCATGATTTTTCCTTTTTCATTTCTGATTCTATTTATGTGTATAGATTCTCTTTTTCTCTTAATAAGTCTGGCTAGGGGTTTATCTAGTTTGTTTATTTTCTCAAAGAAACAGCTCTTGGTTTCATTAATTTTTTTTCTATTTTTTTATTCTTCTCAATTTTATTTATTTCTTCTCTGAACTTTATTATGTCCTTCCTTCTGCTGACTTTGGGCCTCATTTGTTCTTCTTTTTCCACTCTCAGTAATTGTGAATTTATATTATTAATTTGGGATTGTTCTTCCTTCTTTAAATAGGCCTGGATTGCTATATACTTTCCTCTTAGAACTGCTTTCGCTGTGTCCCACAGAAGTTGGGGCATTGTGCTGTTGTTTTCATTTGTCTTCATATATTGCTTGATCTCTGTTTAATTTGGTCATTGATCCATTGATTATTTGGGAGCATATTGTTAAGTCTCCATGTATTTGTGAGCCTTTTTGTTTTCTTTGTACAATTTATTTCTAGTTTTATACCTTTGTGATCTGAGAAGTTGGTTGATAGAATTTCAATATTTTTGAATTTACTGAGGCTCTTTTTGTGGCCTAGTATGTGGTCTATTCTGGAAAATGTTCCCTGTGCACTTGAGAAGAATGTGTATCCTGCTGATTTTGGGTGTAGAGTTCTGTGGATGTTTGTTATGTCCATCTGTTCTAATGTGTTGTTCAGTGCCTCTGTGTCCTTACTCATTTTCTGTCTGGTTGATCTGTCCTTTGGAGTGAGTGGTGTGTTGAAGTCTCCTAAAATTAATGCATTACATTCTATTTCCTCCTTTAATTCTGTTACTATTGGTTTCACATATGTAGGTGCTCCTGTGTTGGGTGCATATATATTTATAATGGTTATATCCTCTTGCTGGACTGCCCCCTTTATCATTATGTAATCTTCTTCTTTGTCTCTTGTTACTTTCTTTGTTTTGAAGTCTATTTTGCCTGATACAAGTACTGCAACCCCTGCTTTTTTTCTCCCTATTGTTTGCATGAAATATCTTTTTCCATCCCTTCACTTCTAGTCTGTGTATGTCTTTGGGTTTAAAGTGAGTCTCTTGTAGGCAGTATATTGATGGGTTTTGCTTTTTTATCCATCCTATTACTCTGATCTTTTGATTGGTGCATTCAGTCCATTTGTATTTAGGGTGATTATCGATAGATATGTACTTATTGCCATTACAGGCTTTGGATTCGTGGTTACTAAAGGTTCAAGGGTAGCTTCTTTACTATCTAACCATATAACTTAACTCACTTATTATGCTATTATAAACACAGTCTGATGATTCTTTATTTCTCTCCCTTCTTTTTCTTCCTTCTCTACTCTTTATATGTTAGGTGTTTTATTCTCTACTCTGGTGTTTCCCTTGACTGATTTTGTGGATAGCTGATTTAATTTTGCATTTAGTTAGTATTTGGTTGGTCTACTTTCTTTGATGTGGTTTTATGTTCTCTGGTGAAATTTGTTTAGCCTTAGGAGTGATTCCTTCTAGAGCAGTCCCTTTAAAATACACTGTAGAGATGGTTTGTGGAAGGTAAATTCCCTCAACTTTTCTTATCTGGGAATTGTTTAATCCCTCCTTCAAATCTAAATGATAGTCTTGCTGGATATAGTATTCTTGGTTCGAGGCCCTTCTGTTTCATTGCACTGAATATATCATTCCATTCTCTTCTGGCCTGTAATGTTTCTGCTGAGAAGTCTGATGACAGCCTAATGCATTTTCCTTTGTAGGTGATCTTTTTTCTCTCTCTGGCTGCTTTTAATACTCTGTCTTGTCTTTGATCTTTGTCATTTTAGGTATTATATGTCTTGGTGTTGTCCTCCTTGGGTCCCTTGTGTTGGGAGATCTGTGCGCTTCCATGGTCTGAGAAACTAGTTCCTTTCCCAGCTTGGGGAAGTTTTCAGCAATTATTTCTTCAAAGACACTTTCTATACCTTTTTCTCTCTTCTTCTTCTTCTGGTACCCCTATATGTGAATATTGTTCCTTTTCATTGGTTACATAGTTCTCTTAATATTCTTTCATTTCTAGAGATCCTTTTATCTCTCTCAGCCTCAGCTTCTCTGTACTCCTGTTCTCTGATTTCTATTTCATTAAGTCTCTTGCACCTCATCTAGTCTGCTCTTAAATCCTTCCATTGTTTGTTTCATTTTTGTTATCTGCCTCCAGAATTCATCCCTTAGGTCTTGCATATTTCTCTGTAGCTCCGTGGGCATGGTTGTGACTTTTATTTTGAATTCTTTTCCAGAAAGATTGATTTCGGTCTCACCAGGCCCTCACTCTGGTGTTTGTGGGATTTTGGACTGAACAATGTTCCGCCTTTTCGTGGTGATGGAAGTGATCACCTGCGAGTGGTGTGTGTTAGGTGGGTGAACAAAGTCCCTTCCTGCTTGCTGGTTGTGTTGCCCTTCTCTGCTCCCTGTGCCAGTCAACCACACACAAGGAGCAGCCTCTGGGTTGATTCCCTGAGCTTCCGTCGGCGGGGCTGCCTTCGGGATGGCCTACGGTACTGGTGGTGGTTGCCGGTGAGCAGCACGTGTTCGCTGGGAGAACAGAGCCCCTACGTGCTTCCCTGACTCCGCGCTGGTCAACCAGGTGCACGGGGCAGCCTCTGGGTTAATCCGCCAAGCTGCCACTGGCAGGGCAGCCCTCGGGATGGCCTAGGGCAGTGGCTGTGTTTTGCGGCGATCAGCACGTGTTTGCCATGAGAACAGAGCCCCTACGTGCTTCCCAGTCTCCACGCCAGTTTCCTCTGCCTGTGCTATTCAGCCGCGTGCAGGCACCAGCCTCTGGGTTAGTCCCCTGAGCTGCCATGGGCGGGGTGGCCCTCAGGATGGCCTAGGGCATTGGCGGTGGTTGCAGGAGATGAGAGCATGTTCGCTGCAAGAACAGAGCCCCTACGTGCTTTTCGGACTCCGTGCCGGCTTCATCTGCCTGTGCCTGTCAGCCACACTCAGGGAGCAGCCTCTGGGTTTATCCTCTGTGCTGCCGTGGGTCGGGTGGCTCTTGGGATGCCTTAGGGCACTGGCGTTGGTTGCAGGTGAGCAGCATGTGTTTCCACGAGAACAGAGCCCCTACGTGCAT
Source organism: Smutsia gigantea (assembly GCA_032199065.1). NCBI lineage: Eukaryota > Metazoa > Chordata > Mammalia > Pholidota > Manidae > Smutsia > Smutsia gigantea. Next base: position 24,339 of record JAVSCE010019116.1, read on the forward strand.
TCTGGACTCTGTGCAGACTTCCTCTGCCTGTACCGGTCTGCTGGGCGCAGGTGGTAGCCTCTGGGTTAATCCCTTGAGCTGCTGTGGGCAGGATGGGCCTCGGAATGGTCTAGGGCATTTGCAGGGGTTGCAAGCAAGCAGCATGTGTTCGCCGTGAGAATAAAGCCCCTTTGTGCCTTCTGGACTCTGCGCCGGTCTCCGCTGTCTGTGTCAGTTGGCTGTGGGCAGGGGGCAGCCTCTGGGTCTGGCCCGGTTAGCCACATGCTGGGAGAAGCCTCTGTGTGGTTGTGTGGGTGGGGCCACTCCCCAGTCGCTCCTCAGCAATGGCGGGTCAGCTGGTTCACTTGCAGTGCCTGCAGGGCGGAATGAATGTCAGGCTGCTTATCGCTGTGAGGGGCTTCAGTGTTGCACTGCCATCCAGGGGGTTAGGGCACCTGAAGTTCCTTAAGATTCCCAGCCTCCTGGGCCGAGTGTGCCAGGATGATTTTGTCCACCTGTTAAACCCTTGTCCCTTTAAGACTTTTAAAGTGCCTGCTTTTCTTTGTCCCAGGGGAGCTGGCTGTAGGAACCTGTTCACAGTCTTAGTCTCGGATTTTGCTTTTCCGTTTCTCTGATATCCAGTACATCATGCAATGTGTGTCTGTGCTCCCGGTGCAGATCACCAGGGCTTGTTATTTGGCACTCCTGTGCTTCCACTCTCTCCCCACTCTGATTCTTTTCCTCCTGCCCGTGAGCTGGGGTGGGGGGAGTACTTGGGTCCCGCCGGGTCATGGCTTTGTGAGATGTTTTCTCACAGATGTAGATGTAGCCTGGCTGGTGTACTGTATCTTTTGGTCACTCTTTTAGGAATAGTTGTATTTGCTGTATTTTCAAAATATATATGGTTTTTGGAGATTTCTGCCACCCTACTTATGCTGCCATCTTGAGAATCTTGTCCTGAGTTCTTTCTTAAATACTTCCAATTCATGTATCTCACTCTATTTGCTAATTTGACCATTTTAGCCATCACTTTTACAGTGGATTTTACAACTTAAATTCCCTTGGATATTTCAAACTGTATAATTACAATATACTTGATTTTTTTAAGTACCTCAAACTTTAATGAAAACTCTCAAGTCCTTAAATAGCTGATAAAACTTTAAAAATTAAACATATTCTGCTCAGGATTCTAATAAAAGCATAATGGGATTTCAACAAAATTACAAATCAGATAGTTACACATTTTAAATTTGAACCACTATGCTTACTTCTCTGACTCTAATAAGCTCAATTATAAAACATTGCAAGTATATACGATTCTAATTCACAAATTCATAATGCAAAAATGTATTTATTAAACTCTACAGATTTGATTTTCTTAAACATTTATAGACTTAATTCTAAATATTCTCAGGAAGAAAATTTCCCTCTTGCTTATCAGTCAGGGATTTTGGAAGGGATATTGATGGATGCAACATGCTGGGCACAAGTTTGAGTCACTATATGTATATAGGGATTTAGAATTTTATCTAGAACTCTTTGGCTATTGCTGAAGATGCCGCAATGGAGACTGAAAGCCCAGGACCTAGATACACCAACTAGTGTTAGGGCTATATGTCTGAGCCACCTGATCTAGGCACCAGAGGTATGTGGGTAATTTTATCTTTCTATTTTGAAATAATTTTAGACATACAGAAGTGGTATTGTAATTTAAAGTCAGAGCTCCTTAATATAGTTTTCCATTTGAAAGCATGCCTGGGCCTGAGATGGGGGAATGAATGAAAAGGGAAAGAAGAAGGGACAAGACACTAGGGGTCTCACTTGGTAAAGGCATCTTTTAGGAGACGATAATCATAAAGGATTTCCTTATTGGGAGGACAGGCAACTGAGTCCATGTAACGAGGGTCTGAGAAGTGGCTCTACACTGGGATTGGGTGAAATAGTGTCTTAAGTTTATGAATTCACCTAATGGTGGTCTTCATTAGTTAAGGTAAAGCCTTGGCTGCTATAACAAAAAACCCCCAAATAGAATGGCTCATCAAAAATAGGGTTTATTTCACTCTCACTTTCTCATTTAACAGCCCTGTGGAAAATGGGCAGATTGACTGGGAGGCCCTGGTCCACATGGTCATTCTGTGACCCAGATATCTCCATCCTGTTGATTCACCAGGCCACAGGGCTTTTTAACCTTGGTTCTTGGACCTCCAAAGAGTCCATGGATACAGTTCAGAGGTTTCATAAATTTGAATGGGAGAAAAATTGTATCTCCATTTTATATTTAGCATTTCCTTCAATTTTGAATGCAGGCAACAACTCACAGTACTATTAGCAGTACCTTTGAATTTATCACCAATACAAATAATAGATATTTTATATCAATTTCAACTGTCTTGAAATATCAATTGTATTTAACATTACTTTGAAATTATGGTAATTGTTAGCCCTGGTGTTACTTTTTATTATTTGATGCATCACTAAAGAAGCATATATATTATTATACCACAAATTAGTTTTTTAAACATTCATAATATTTTAACAGTGTATTTCAATATAATTTCTTAGTAATTTTTAGAATTTTATTTTCTACTTATTTCTGTATCCTACTATTCCCTGAGTTATAATATGTGCACACTAAGGTGAATAAAATACACACAAATTTTAAGTGTATGGCTAGGTGAGATTATACATTTTAATGGTGTCAAAATAGAGAACTTTTACATCACCCAGAAAGTTTCCTTGGGGGCCTTCTCAGTTCTTTTGTAATGCTTTTCTTGCAAAGGTAACTATTATCTGGACTTCTGTTACCACTAATTAGTATTATCTATTCTTAACATTCATGTAAATGAAATCATATAGAATGTACACCTTTTTTAAAATACAAATTTTTAGGAGAGTTTTAGGAATACAACAAAATTAAGAGGAGTTACAGAGAGTTCCCATTTGCTACCTGTTCCCCCATATGCACAGCCTACCCCATTATCAACATCGCTCTCCAGAATGGTACATTTTTCACCAAGGATGATCCTACCTGGACACATCATGATCACCCAAAGCCCATAGTTTACATTAGAGTTCACTCTTGGTGCTGTACATTCTATGGATTTGGACAAATGTGTAATGATGTATATCTTATCACTGTAATATTAACAGTATTTCACTGCCCTAAAAGTCATCTGTGCTCTGTCTATTCATCTCTCCCCAGCCCCAGAATTAAAAAAAATAGATATAATTGACATATAACATTAATTTCAGGTGTACAACATAATGATTTAAAATTTGTATATATTGTGAAATGATCACAGTAAGTCCAATTAATGTATGTACACACTAACTTCTTTTGTGTTAACTTCTTTTACTCTACATGTCTATGAGATCCATCCAAGTTTTTATGTGTATTGATAATCCATTCCCTTTTTGTGTAGTATTTCATTTTAATTAATAGAAACAGTAGATTTAACTATTCTCCTGTTAATGGACATATGAGTTATTTCCTGTTTTAGACTATTATAAATAAAGCTACTATGTACATTTTTATATCTATGGTATCTTTGGTATACATATGCATTCATTTCTCTTGGGTATAAACCTATGGGTGGGCTTGCTGGGTCACAGGCTAAACATACATTTAGCTTTAGTAGATACAGTGTAACTATTTTTCAAAGGGGTTGAATGAGATTATACTCTTATTAGCAAGCAATGTATAAGAGTTCCAGTTGCTCCACAATCTCATGAGTATCAGAGATGACTAGATTTTAAAACTTCAGCTACTATAGTAGGTATTTTGTGGTGTACTTTATTTTATGCAGTTAAAAATATTTTTCTAAGGAGGGTCCTTAGTGTCACCAGACTCTGAACAGGGTTCATAGCACAAAACATCTTAAATTCCGGCATTAGGTAACAGTCTTGACCAAATTATGACCTGTTCGAATGCCAGGTCAAAGCTGGGCATTTTGGCTTTCCAGTTAGAGGGAAGGGCAAAAAGCAAAAGTTCAGGATAAGCAATGTTCCTTTCAAGCAATGAGGAGGAAGTTGCTCAGTACCTAGTCACTACTTAGTCACTCGGCCACACCTCACCCGGCAGGTATCTGGGAAATGTTGTCTGTAGATGGGAAGCCATGTACTCCGTCTAAACTGTTAATATGGAAGAAGGGGTGATGGACTACTAGCAGTCCCCACCATAAGACGCTTTGGCAGTCCTGGTGATTTTTTTTTTTGTTGGGGATTGGGGTAGACTTTTGCAGCAGCAATAATGGCCCTCCACCCAGGATGTGGAGCTGCTGAATCACCTAGCTGTCCTGACCTGCCTTTTAGCAGCCTCCTGGGGAAGCCAGGCAATGCTCCCAGACCACATGCTGAGCTTCCCCTGCAGGCAAACATGTAGGGTGATTAAGTCAGTGAGCTTCTCCAACAGTGGCTGTACAAGAGATGATATTTTAGATGTGTCAGTATGTAACTGCATGACCCAAGACCGAGGTGGGAGTTTTATTTGGATCTTGAAGGAGAATAATGAAGGTGTTAGTGTAAGAGTGGCCTGAGTCACACCTTTGTCAAGTACCTTGCCCAGCACTTCACTCTTTAAGAGGATTGCCAAAAACATGTTGAAATTTTTCTAGGAAGTTGTCATAGTGTCTCAGCCAAGGCCTCTTGGGTCATCCATGAGTGTGCTTTTTACCCACTTCTTGGATTTGGGACAGTGGCTACCCAAAGACATCTGTGGGCTTCCGAGTTAGCTGCCCAATTTCTTTACTTCACACATTTAAACAGCAGTTAAAGAGGGGAGCAAATGATGCAGTGGGGAGAAGTGAGAACATGCCTACCTGTGGAAATACATAGCATCAAAAATATGTGGTTGGATTACTCAGGAATTAGGGAATGCCAAATTGATGGAAGAGGCTTTGCCATGTAATTCAGCATCAGAGTGGAACCAATACAGTTTTTCCGTAGTAAACTCACACATGCCAGCTGGGGTTGGGTCCACATGAAACCCAAAAAAGGCAATGATAAAGAGATTAAATCAGTGTGAGCTAAGGGTAATTTTTAAAATATATACTTGGAAACAACCAAAGAAAAGCAAAAGCCAGACTACATCTGAAAGCAGAGATACCCAGACCCCTTCCTCCCCAGCCCATCTGTCTCACTGGAGGGTTTCAGCCCCAGGCAAGTTTACTCTGGATTCAGTGAGACCAAATAACAACAATGCAATGTTGGGATAAAGAGTTTATATCAAGCTTTATTCTCACAGTGGCAGCTTGAGCACTAGAATCACGTCTGCCTCTGGGGCAGTCTGCATGAAGCAAGCTCACCTCAGTCTCTGCCTCTGAGGAGAGCACTGGGCAGAGCTCTTTATATAGTAACACCAGCAATAATGGCTCATTGCCAATAGGTGTGTGAGCATGTGCATATGTAGTAGGCCAATTACATCATCAAGTAGATTAGGGTCAGGTGAGGATTCTGGCCATGGGTAACTTCCATTTTCCCTACACCATCTACTCTTGGGCTCCTGTATTGGAACCCCTCCAACACACACACACACGCACACACTATTCACACTATTCAGCAGCAGATACAAGCAGTGATGAGAATAGCTTTGATTTATAACTCAAGGATGGGGCTGGGAAAATTGCTAAGACACTAGAGAAGGTTTGGGATCTGCTTGGCTTGCAGGTATGTGTGTGCATGCAATATGATAAAACCAAGAAACTGCAGAAGCAGGAATTTGAGGAGAGGAAAAGGAATTAAAAAGGCATATGGTACTTGGGGGAGAAAAAGTGGTGCTCCGGGAAGAAAGTGTCTTTTCCCAGTGAATTTCTGTTAAGGAAAGCTTGGGCAGCAGGGCCAGACTTTCTAGTACATGCAAAGGGAAGCATCAGTGAGAATAGGAAGCCCAAAGTACTGGCTTTACCACCCCTTCCCTAATGCCTCCAAACTCTGTACCTTGTGGGTTTTGATGCTGGAGGCCTTGAATTGCTTGAGTCCTGTGTGATGTGTATGAAGGACTGGACATCCACCCCTGCGCCCCTACCCCCGCCCCAACCCAGGAGCACTAAGGACTTATTCGGTGGGTTCCACAGGTGTACACAGTTCCTCAAGGGGGCTTTGTGGAAAAGCACACTCTCTGAATGTTATGTGTCCTCACTTGGTTGAAGGGGTTATTTAGACTGCACCTGAGCTTTGAACGTGTGAATTCCACTTAGATCTGTTCTGAAATTCTATTTGGGAAAAGTTATAAATAGGTTTCTCGGAACAGTTATGAGGAAAAAACACACAAGTAAAAACATACCCACTGGCAAGGGCTCTGCAGACAGATCTGAATAAATATTTCTTGGTTGGCACAAAATATACTGGGATCTTTTGAAATAAGCCTCATGCCTGCTTGGCAAAAAATGAATGCTGACTGTGTATTAAAAAGGCATATTATTCTCACTTGGCTATACATGAAATGTGTCTCCTGGACAATAAAATTTTGACATTAATACTCTTTTTCATTTATAATATCAGTTTAATTGATAAGTACAATTATGAATGTTTTCATGGCAATTTGGCAATAAACATGGACATCTGTATTGAATGTTCAATTGGTAGCTGGGGACAAACTTACCAAGTCATTAATATATGGGTAAGTTTCTTAAAAAGTGGAGAAGGATCAGTGTTCAGATCCAGTCTTTCTAAACATGGTAACCAGCTGGGCTGTGCTGAAGGGGAGTGGAGAGGGGAAGTTAGTCAAAACTCCTCATTGGCTGGGCAAGAATGCTTAAAACTCCCATGCAATGGGAGGAAATTATTGATAGCTTCAAAAATCATTTCCAAGCATTGATTCATCAGCAGGCTTCTCACAGCTGCAGGATATGGTAAGAACACAGTTTCCATTTAAAATGTAGTGGAGACATCACATATAATGAGGGGAGGAGAGGCATAGTTAACAAATAGCATTTACTCATTTGCTTCAAATCCTTCACTAAAACTAAGTTCTTTAGAATTAGAAGATAAAAATAAAATGAATAGAAGAAAATATAACTGAATTAATCAAGCCTCTGGTGTGTGCGGAGGTCTTTTATGTTTAGAAGAAATGACATAGAAAAAAGATAGATATAAATGTATGCATTTTGAAATTCAGTATCTACAAAGAACAAAAAAGGTTAAAAAAAAAAGAGAAGAAAAGATGGGGAAATAATATCACAGGTCAATGAGAAACAATTGTTGCCTTAGATCAGTTTCCCTGGCAATAGCTCAGATGAACCTTTGTTATACAAGAAGTGTTGTGGCTCTAAGTGTCTGTCAACAGATAAATGGATCAAGAAAATGTGGTATATTTATAAAGTGGAATATTATTCAGCCTTAAAAATGAAGGAAATCCTGCCATTTGCAACAACATGGATAAAGCTGGAGGGCATTATGTTAAGTGAAATAAACCTCACAGAGAAAGACAAATACTGTGTGGTATCATTTCCATGTGGAACCTAAAAAAAATGGGACTCATAGACACAGAGTAGAAAAGTGGTGCTGGGGCAGTGGAGTGGAGGGAACAGGGAAAGGGGTGGTAAAAGGATACAAACTCTCAGTTATAAGAAGAGTAGTATCTGAGGATATGACGTATAACTTGGTGATTATAGCTGGTAACATTGTATTGTAAGATGGAAATTTGCTGAGAGTAGAATTTAAGTGTTCTCACCAGAAAAAAAGAAAGGTAAAACATGATGTGGGGAAGTTGGGGTTCCTATGGCCAGGATCCTCACTGAACTTAAACCACCTGATGATGTAACTGGCCTGTTGCTAGGCTACCGCTTCCACACCTTTAGGCAGTAAGCTATTATTGTGCTATATAGAGAGCTCAGCCCAGTGCTCTGGGCGGAGGCAGAGACCCTAGTGCTCGACCTACGGCCGGGAGAACAAACCAGGTAGTAAACCCTTTCACCCCAAAGAACGTTTTGCTGTCAAATTTGGTCACACTGAATCTATAACGCACTTGCCCGGGGCTGAAACCCATTGGAAAGACAACTATAGATGGCATTTCTTATGCCTACCTCTCGTAACACCTGTTGGAGCTCAGCATACGTCTGCCATCTAACAGGAGAGGATGGTAGATCACCCGGATTGGGCTACACAGCACGAAGTGCAGCCATAAGCCAATCGAGGAGGGAGTGACTCCCTGGGGTCTGATATACATTTTGTAATCGCTGCCTCAATGCAGGCTGCACTGTCAGGGAAGACAGCTTTCCCATCTCCAATCCCGACAGAACAATTCCATCCACCCCTAACTCCCACAGATGCAGGAGCCAAGCTGATATTGACTCTGAGGGCTTCTGCCTAAACCAGGAGCTCAAATCCACCAGCTCAGCCTGATTATAGGGGCCGACCATAGAGTGCTCCACGACCTGGGGAGGGGGCTGCTCCTCTCCTTGGGGAACTTTCAGCTGCTGGGTCTTTATTTTCTTTACAACCACAGGGTGTGCTTTCAATATAGGAGGGGCCGGTGCCTCCAGCACCACCTCTTCATACTTCCCCAGCTCCTCCATTACTGGGGCTGATGGCACGTTTCTCTCCCCTCCCCCAAGTGCCTCCTCTGCTACAACCTTTACCTTTTCTACTATACCTCGCAGCAATGCTAGCTCAGTCTTCAGAAGTTCTCTTACCTTCACCTCAATGCTTCACAGCTGACAATGTAATGCTACCTCTGCCTGTGCTTCCCTCAGGAGTTCGTCTTTTTCCTTGATGGTCTCTTCCTCCTTCAGAACACCTGGCAGTGCTGCCGTCTCATTCTGAAAGGAATTTTTTACCTCTTCAATGGCACCTTGCTGTCGGTGTCCTCGTGTTGCCTCCTCTTGCATCAGTGTTATTTCCCTCCTCAGGGAATCCACAGAAGTTTGCAGTCCGCATCCTCGTGCCGCCATTTCTTGGGTCTCTTCCATAGACCTTTTTTAATACTGTGAGAAGCAGCCAACCCATAGTCCCCACTGCCTCATGGGCACTCTGCTTCTCAAAAGACTTACCTACTATACCAAGGGCCACCCCTACAGCCTCAGGTGTCATCTCCACTTGTCTCCAGTCCTGGGGTGGGGCCCAGTCCTCTAGGAGACAAGCCACCTCAGACCACATACCCATTGGGAGACAATCCACTCTCTCCCCATTCACAGGGGCAGCTCCCTGAAGCACCCCTCCCATAAGGGCAGCCTGTCTTTTTCCTTGGTCAACAATGAACCCTACCGACTTTCACCAATTGTCTTGCCAATGGGTATCAGCTCCAGGCAAGTTTGCTATGGATTCAATGTGACCAAAGAAATTGACAGCAAAACGTTCTTTGGGGTGAAAGGGTCTATTACCTGGCTTGTTCTACCGGGGGTAGGTCGGGCACTAGCATCTCTGCCTCCGCCCAGAGCACTGGGCCAAGCTCTCTCTCTATATAGTGCAATAATAGCTTATTGCCTAAAGGTGTGGAAGCAGTAGCCTAGCAACAGGCCAGTTACATCATCAGGTGGTTTAAGTTCAGTGAGGATCCTGGCCATAGGAACCCCAACTTCCCCACACCATCACTTGTCCAAAAAGAGTGACGTTTGCAGGAGGGACATGATGATGGTTCCTTTGAATTAGAAGATGCAAAAGCCCCAGGGCTTTTTCAGGCTCTTTTCATGCCCAGGGTTATCATAGGTTTGGCTGAAGAGCTAGATCCTAAGTAAAGTTTAGGCTTCCTCATCCAAAAGGTAACCCAGTGAGCTAAGGGTGGGCCACAACCAAGGGAAAGGTAGACTGTGCTGTAGGAGATGAAAGTAATAAATACCAACTGTACTAGTTTGCTAGGCTGCAAAGTACCCTATGCTGGGTGACTTAGAACAGCAGAAATTTCTTGTCTCACGCTTCTGGAGGCCACAAGTCTGAAATCAAGGTGTTGGTCAGGCTACGCTCTGTCTCAAGGAGCTGGGGAAGGAGCTGACAGGTCTCTCACTGGTTTGTTGGTGGGTATTTTCCCCCGTGTCCTCACATTGTCTCCCTCTCTGTATGTCTCTGTGCCCAAATCTCCCCTTTTGTAAGGACACCAGTCACATTGGATTTGAATGCACTCTGATGACCTCATTTGATAGGCACTTCTATATATCTTTCTGAGGGGACACAGCTCAACCCATGACACCAGCTTAAAGCCAGTTTCAGAAAAATAGATGAAATGCTTCCATTTGTATTTTATTGCTTATTGCCAGAACAAATTACCACCTTTTCCCCTTTTTAAGATAAATTATCATAATTTGCCCATTTTCTTTTCTTTCTTCTACTTGATATTGTTGCCTGAATGGACCAAAGCCTCTAAGTGCGGAACACTGAAACAGGATCTCAGCAGAACGAGAAACATGTGGGCCTGGCCTATGATCCTGGTCCCAGGGAATGTGGCTCCATGAAATGATTTTTGCAGGAAGCTGCTGAATTTAACTTGGGGTTCTGTCGTTTTGGGGCAGGAGAGGTGCACAGGAGGCTAGCTCAGTTGTGTTAGACAGGAGCATCTCTAAATGAACGGGAAGAGTTGTGTATGTAAACTGCTATAGAAGGCTCCTTCTCAAGGTCTTTTTCCAGTGGCCATGGGTGAACCACATGATTTTATATAAGCTGGACTAATCAGTTTCTGTTTCCTGTGTAACTTTAAACTTGGAATGGAGAAACCCAATGTGCAGTGAAGAATTAACCTTACCCAAACAGAGGGCTGGCCTTTGTCCTCAGCTACTCAGGAGAGGTGATCTCCTGGCCTTGGAATGTCTTGCCTCGTGGGAGTGTCTTTGTTTGCCTGAGCACTTTGGCCCCTGTCACTCTAACAATGTGATTTATGACAGGGGTTTTGAGCTACATAGAACCAGATCTGCCTCTGGAACAGACTGGAGATGAAAGGTGTCAGCCGGAAACTCCAGGAGGGGCTAGAGGCTAAAGGCTGGCCATGTGGGCAGAACATGATGGAGCCCAGATAATACTGGACACCAAAGGCTCTTGTCAGCTTCGCTGGTTGGAAGCCCTCCACATGTAATGTATCCCGCTTGGAGGAGTTAACACCACCCACGGCAAACGTGGAGGGTATGATCAGTTACAAGCACCGTGTCTGGATGCCTCTGGACTCTGTCCTATGTGTCTGCCTCAGCTAATTTCAATCTGTTTCTTTGCTCTGTAGAAAACCATAACCATTAGGATAATATAAAACTGAGGGTGGTTTTGGGAACACCCCTGCCCCAAACTTGTAATTGGTGTCAGAAGAAAAGGAAGCCTTTTGTAGGAACTGCTCTAATTGGACTGTGTGCTGACCTTCTGCACCTGGATTCAGGGAGTCAGTGTTGCTGAGTCACAGAAGTGGTGACTCCCTAAGGAGAAAGTCCACAAATGCCTGCCACTGGGGTGCTCAGGGCTGGCCTGACTCCTTCTCTTCTTGGATTAGTTCTTCCTTTGAGTCTGCAATAATCAGTATCTTTTCCAATAAATTATGTTTTTTTCTCTTAAGCTTTCCCAACTTAGATTGTGTTATTGCAACCCAAAGAATTCTTAACTGCTATAGAACAGATAGTGGGTGCTATAGGAACGTATGGTAGTGACTTGGCCAACAGGCTTCCCAAGGAGTTCCTCTGAAGAACAGCCAAAGGTTGGCTTAGGTGAAGAGGGGACAGCAGAGAGAGTACAGGAGGAGGGGTGCCCTAGGTGTGGGAGGGCACCAATTCGTTATTTTAGAAATCGGGGCAGAAGGGAAAGGGTCAAGTATTTATTCTGCCTCTGATGGGTTGTGTTTCAGAGTAAACAATAGTTGTTGGGAGAAGTTCCTTATAGAAGAATCAAAGTTAAGGATTGTGGGGGGGAAAGATGGAAATAGAAAATCACAGGTGCCTCCTCTAATGAAATAATAGGTGCAGGCAATGAAGAATGGCCTCGAAAGCCAGGAGGTGGAGAGCTGACGGGAGCGTTCTACTGGATGGTCAGGCTGAACCACTTACCATCTTGATTTGACCGGATCAGACAACCAGACCTGGGACATGTTCTCATGAGAGACAAAAAACAATTTGTTCATTTTTTCCCCAGTAGTATGCAGTGAATTGTTGAGGGGTTTTGTTTTTGTTTTTATTTTAGAGTCATGATGAACTACTGAGTTTTTAAATAATGTGTTTCAATCCTCCCTTCAAGTTGGTTCCTGTGTCCTTTGACATTAACCTCAGAGTCTTTGATTGCTTCCTTGCTTTCTGAACTAAGTTGTTTGGGGGGGCTTATCTTGTACTTTTTCTGCCCCAAATATATAAACAGCCATTTCTCCAAGAAGCTTTGGTTCCTATTAGTGAGAAATGGTTTTTAGAGACCACAGAATGGATGCCAGGAATACCCATTGTAACTGTGGTGTCATTGCTTCAAGGCCTTTGCAGTTTAGAGTTAGGAAAAACATATTAATTTTTTTTAAAAAAGAAAAATACATCATGAGTTCATACTTATTTTTTCAATTTAAATTAAATATCTCAGGGATTTCTTGATTTTATGTTTCTTTTTCCTCATATCAAATAGCTTGGTTCCTAATAAAACTAATATGATGACTTTATATATATATACATATTTAGTGTGAGTGTGTGTGTAAGAGAGTATATAGGGGTGGCTTCATAACATGTCAACTTGGCTAAACAGAACCACATTTTCCAGAATTCCCTTCCCAGTAGATCTGTGCTTGGGGTTGGACACAGAGAAATTTGTGACAGATTTTGAAGTAGCTGTGTTTGCTCTCTGAAAGTCAGTGTGGGCTAGGCCCTGTGAGAACTTCAGCACATTTTTGTGACTCTGCCAGCTCACCTGTTAGTGTGGACAGAGTCTGGGCTCAGAGTCCTCCAGTTCCTGTAGGATCTCTTCTTTCTGCCTCTCCAAATCTTGTGCTGGGTGTAAGGAGGAGAGGGCATCGGGGGTGGGGTGTGGGGTATGGTGGGCAGTCCCTGTTCTCTACGATCTGACATGCATCTTTCCTGTTCAACCATGGCCCTGCGACTTCAGGCTTAATACCAGGTGCAGAATAAAAAGCTGAATGGAAACTATTTAACCATTTCCACAATTGTGTAAGGTCAAATCCCTCTACATGAATCCTTTATTCTACATCATTTCTTGTGGTTCAGCTTCTCTGATTGATTCCTGACTGATACATTCGTACACACACCATACATATACATGTAAGTGTACATGCATATGTGTATACATATATGCATATAGGTATATATATCTCACTATGTATATAAAATAATTTCAAACCAACGACACTAACATTATTGCTATCAATATCAAATCTTTCTTTTTGACGGCCAAATAGTATTCCATTGTGTATATGTACCACATCTTCCCAGTCATCTATTGATGGACATTTTGATTTCCTCCATATCTTGGCAATTGTAAATAATGTGGCAGTAGACACAGGATGGCATATACCTTTTCAAACCAGTGATTTTGTTTTCTTTGGGTAAATTCCCAGAAGTAATTGCTGCATCATAAGGTATTTCTATTTTTAGCTTTTTGAGGAGCCTCCATACTGCTTTCCACAGTGGCTGCACCAATTTACATTCTCACTAGCAGTGCATGTGGGTTCTTTTTTCTCCACATCCTCACGAACACTTGCTATTTCTTATCTTTAGGACAGTAGCCATTTAGACTAGTGGAAGGTAACATCTCATTGTGGTTTTGATGTACATATCCCTGATGATTAATGATGTTGAACATCTTTTCGTGTGTCTGTTGGCCATCTGTATGTCTTCTTGGAAAAATGTCTACTGTGGTCCTCTGCCCATTTTTTAATTAGGTTATTTGTTTTTCTGGTGTTGAGTTGTATGAGTTCTTTATGTATTTTGGATACTAGCCCCTTATTGGATATATCATTTGCAGAAATGTTCTCCCATACAGTAGGTTGCCTTTTTATTAGTTGACTTTTAAATAATATTTGTATTGGTTAGATTAGTTTTGATCATTTACGTTTTCTTAGAAAATTATACCATACACATAAAAAAATTTTTTTTCACACAAATAACATGGCAATATTCTCTTACTCTTTCCTAATGAACAGGTGTTGAATTGCCCCTTCTTCTCTTGCTTACATTTGTCCAGTTTATCTGTTTCTTTCAGAGCTCATGGATTTATCTATCAAATGTATTGTTTTATGTTTCTTAATTTACTCATTTTTGCTTTTGACTTTACAATTTCTTTCTCCTTAGAGAAAAAGAAATTAGAAGTGATTACATATGAAAAATATGTTTTTAGATTAAAAGAAAAATAGTTTTTTTATTCATTCACTAAATAATTGTTAATGTCTGCTATGTTCTGAGTTAGGTAGTAGACAAGAAGAAAATAAAAGTATCTTTTTTTATGGGGAAAGAGAAATATTCCAGCATATAAATACTATCAGATTCACAGGAATGCTTCTCTGGAAATTCTGAACTGGCAGGCCCTGCCTTTCCTTTGGCTCCATTTATCATCACCTGGGTTTTTTCCCTGGTTAATGGCCTCTCCATATTTAGTGGGAATACAGAGTTCTTAGAATTGCAGGGGATCATTTATGTGTTTTTTCCTGAGGTACCTTGGTCATACCTGCCTCATGCTGGTGTCTGCAGACCTTGCCATCTCTAAAACCATGCCTTTGTGACACAAGGGGCCTCAGGATCAACAGACCTCATGGTTCTCTAGCTACCAAGGAAAGGTAATTGGATACTAATTATGGAAACATCTCATCCAAATTGCTCTCTCTTGCTTCTGTGTAAGTATCATGCTATTTTAGTGTACACTTCCTAAAGCAAATGAACCATTTTTCTTATGTCTAGTAAATGGATGTCAACCAGAAAGAAAATTTCCATTGTGAGCAGGTCATAAGGCAGTAAAAGATGTTCCTTTTATCTCTTAGTTTCTGTAACACAGATGCTTCCTTTTCATTGCTTAATAAGACAATAGTGGACCTACAAGGGTGTGTTAGCTTAGAGTCACTGTCATCTAATGTTAAAGGTTGGAAACCACACACCGGCTAGTACAATCCTTTTGCGGAGGGAAAGCCAGTGAACTGCCTCAGAGCACGGGGATTTAGGGGAGGAGTGTGGGTGCAGTCTCAGCTCTCCAAGCCTCTGAGCCATAAGGTCTCATTTCCTCAACTGAAAAAACCAAAGCAATCATCGTATTGGTAGAGACTGTTAACTGTAACATTAAGGGAGAAAACACAATAAAGTGCTTAGTGCAGTAACTGGTATATCACATTTAGGAAGAGTAAGCTTAAATTTTTTAAACTTTTAACAGATACCTGGACACTTGGAGTCTTCAACACTTCAAAGGTCATGCTGTCCCTGGGTTCCTAGAATTAGATGGTAAAGAAAATAGAGGCATCTGGGATTGCAGAATTTAGGTTCTTTTTAAAATTGAAGTATAGTTGACATAATATCATAATGGTTTCAGGTATACAACATGTGACTCAACAATATATACATTACTAAATGCTCACCATGTAAGTGTAGTTACCTTCTGTCACCATACAAAGATATTACAGTATTATTGACAATATTCCCTATGCTGTACTTTTCATCTCTGTGACTAATTTATTTTACAGTTGGAAGTTTGTATCTCTTTGTCTGCTTAACCTAGGTACTTTTAACTTATCTCATGAAACCAACTGGCTGACTGCAGCATTTCTACATAAGAAATGTTTGGAGGTAGCAATCTGGCTGAAATCAGAGCTGTATTTCATAGTAAACCCACAGTTTTTACTTAGATATCATATCTATCTGCATGTTATTTAAGATGGCATAGAGTTTATTCAATTCATACAATATTGAGAAGGTCAATTTTCCATACAAAAAATATCATTTTGTGGGTTAACTGGTAAGGAGATGCTATGAAGTAATAGGGCACCTAAAGTCACCACTAAATGTCATCTTTGTGAATTCTCTTATAACAATTCAAAGCAGCAGACTTATTTTTAGCCAAAATTTTAAATAAGTTAAGCTTTATTTTTTTTACTACCATTATTTTTACTCCCCGTCCCCCAACATCAGGTTAGCAAGAGAATTTTAAGATCAAGGTGATAGGGCTTTTACCTTGGGGTATCTTTTGGTGATCTTTCCATATTCGTTTAGCAGACAGCTTTAAAGTCCCGGCAAGGACAGTGGGATTTTTTGGCCTCAGGGAGTTTTCCTTTCCAAAAATAATAAATTAGCCAAGGTCTATTGAAAATATTTGGAGAAAATGAATTTCTGCTGGAAAAGGGTATGTTAGGTACTAGGAAGGGATACAAGTCCTATCCTAAAATGATGCAAAGTGGAAGACTGGCCCTGGGGAACTTGAGATAGTTTTTGATTACCAACTTATCCTTAAACTGGTTGCCCAGTGTGGCTTACCCTGATGCTGTTTAAATATCCTCTTTTCTCACATCAATGGAACTCCAAAAGGGTTTTGCACCTGATTTATGGCATGAGTGGACAGTGCTATGCCTCCGTGATTACATCGGCTGAATAATCAATCTTGGTTGCTTGTATATGGGGTAGGAGGGAGGGGCAATGGGCAGTAAATTTGGCAGATACACAAATAACTAGGAACATCTCTACCGCCCCCTTGCATTTCTGCTTGCAGAATACTTCTGTAACTCCATACTACTTCACTTCTCAAACTTCTGCCTACCAACTCTGTGGGTGTTTTCCCACACTAATTCTCTGATAACCAGCTGTGTGTCCCACAATTTAACTCGATTCTGACACTATCCACCTGGAGACAGCATCAGATCCCACAGGCGAAGGGCTCATCCCCACAAGATTGCCTCCACTCAGACACTGATTGCAAGTCCAGGTTTCATCTAAGCTTCTGACCTATCGGCTATAAATCAGAGGTTCCCAGGACCCTGTACTCGGGTTCAGTTATTTGCTAGAATGGCACATGAAACTAAGGAAAATACTTTACTTACTATTGTCAATTTATTACAGAGAATATTTCAAGGATACAAATGACCAGCCAGATGGAAGAAATGTGTAGGGCAATGTATGGGGGAAGAGGCCAGAGATTCCATGCTCTCTCGAGGTACACCACCCTCCCAGCACCTCCACGTGTTCATGAGCCCAGAAGCTCTGAGTAATCCTGTCCTTTTGGGTTTTCATGGAGGTTTCATCACATAGGCATACTTGATTAAATCATTGATATTGGTGATTAAGCCAACCTCCAGCTCGTCTCCCATCACCGGAAGTGGGTGAGGGTGTGGGTGGTGTAGGGCTGCAAGTTCCAACCCTCTAATCACATGGTTGGTTACCCTGGCAACCATCCGCATCCTGCGGTTGGTTATCTAGGGGTTTGCGAAGAATCATCTGACTATCAAAAACTCAGATATGGTTGAAAGGGGCTTGTTATAAATAGCAGAAGACTCTTCTTTCACCTTTAAAGCTATTACTTAGGAAATTTAAAGGGTTTTAGGACCTAGGAACAGGGATGAAGAGCAAATACATATATCTTATTATAAATAGTAACATCAGAACCGCAATTTGTTTATCCATTCACCTTTTGATGGACTTTGGGTAGTTTCCAGTTTGGGCCAATTACTAATATAGTACTATGAATATATATTTTCATTCCTCTTGGTAAAAACTTAAAAGTGGATGTCTGTGATAGGTGAATGTTATTAAAAAACTGCAAAACCCTTTTCCAAAGAGTTTTACATTCCCACCAGCAGTGTATGAGGGTTCTGTTTGCTCCACATCTTCACCAACATTTGGAATAATCGGTCTTAATTTTAGTCTGTCTAACAGGTGGGTAGTGGTATCTTCCTGGGGTTTTAATTTGCATTTCCCTAATATGTAATGATGTTGAATAGTTCCTCATATGCTAACTTGTTATTCACATCTTTTTTGGTGAATGTTTATTCAGATCTTTTGCCCATTCTAAAATTGTTTTATCATTGAGCTTTGGGAGATCTTTATCTATGCTACATACAAGTCATCTATCAGATACACAATTTGCAAATATCTTCTCCCAGTCTGTGTCTTATCTTTTTATTTGCTTAACAGAGGCTTTTCAAGAGAAGTTTTTAATTTTGAAAAAAAACCTGATTTACCAATTTTTTCTTTAGTAGGTCATGCTTTTGGTATTGCATCAAAAAAACCTTTAACTAGCCCAAGGTTATGAAAATTTTCTTCTAATAATTCCTAGAATTTTAATAATTTTAAGTTTTACTTTTAAGTCTATGACCCATTTTGAATGAATTTTTATATGTGAGGTGAGGTATGAAATGAAGTTCATTTTTTCATATGGATATCCAATTGTTTTGATACCATTTGTTGAAAAGATTATTTTCTTCTCTGAATTGCCTTTCCATCTTTGTCAAAAATCAGTTGTCCATATATGTGGGTCTATTTTAGACTCTGTTTTTTTTCTACTGGGCTATTTGTGTATATTCATGCCAGTGCTATGCTGCTTTGATTGCTGTAGCTATAAAAGAGGTCTTCAAATCAGGTAGTATTAGGCCTCCAACTTTCTTTTTCTTTTTAAAGTTGTTTTGGCTACATAGGCTCTTTGTATTTCCTGTCAATTTTAAAATCATCTTGTCAATTTCTACAAAAAATTCTGCTGGAATTTTGATTTGGATTGATCAAATATTGAATTGATAAATCAGTTTGGGGAGGATTGACATCTTAACAATATTGTTTCTTTCTTCAGTTAATGAACAGTTTATCTCTCCATTTATGCAGGTCTTATTAAGTCTCTCTCAGCAATGTTTTACAGGATCCAGTGTATAGGCCTTACACATCTTTTGTCAGATTTATCCTTAAGAATTTCATAATTTTTGATTTAATTGCAAATGGTATTTTAAAATTCCAATTTCTGATTATTGCTAGCACAATAAAAATTTTAATATGAGTCTTATAGCCTGCAACTTTGTAAAATTTACTCATTAGTTCTAGTAGATTCTTTCTAATTTTCTACATAGACAAGTCATTTAAAGAAAGAGTTTTACTTGTTCCTTTCCAATTTGGTTATGTTTATTTTTATTTTATACTTTTCCTTTATCACACTGGCTTGACTTTCCATATGCTTGTTGAATAGAAGATGTAAAAGCATAAATTCATTTTTTGTCCTAATCTTAGGGGGAAAGTCTTCAGTTTTTCACATTATGTACAGTGTTAGCTATAAGTTTTTATAGATATCCCTTATTAGATTGATGATATTTCCTTGTATTCCTAATTTACCAAGAGTTTTTATCAGGAGTGGATGTAATATATTATTACCTGAAGGTGGACTGTGATGAGTTTAATATGTTAAGTTGGTTGATTGTATTTTTCAAGTCTTCCATATCCTTACTGATTTTCTGTTTACTTGTTCTACCAGTTATTGAGAGAGAGTGTTGGAATCTCTGACTATAATTGTGGATTTATCTATTTTTCCTCATAAATCTATCAGTTTTTTCTTCATGTACCTTCCAGCTCTGTTGTTAGGTACCTCAGTGTTTAAGATTATTCTGTCCTCTTTATGAATTAACCCCTTTATCATTATGAAAAGAACTTCTTTATCCCTGGTAATAATATTCTTTGCTCTGAAATCTACTTTTTTTAATATTAATATAGCCACTCCATCTTTCTTTTGACTAGCATGGCATATCTTTTTCCATTATTTTACTTTTAAATCTTTGAGTCTTTATATTTTGAGTGTGTTTGTTATGGGTAGCATATAGTTGAATCTTATTTTTTTAAATATCTCTGCCTTTGAATTAGGGTGTTTAGATCATTTACATTTAATGTGATTATTGAAATGAGTTGGTTAAATTTATTGTCTTGCTATTTGCTTTCTATTTGACTCATTTTTCTTTGTTCCTTTTCCCTCTCATCTGCCTTCTTTTGAATTGAGTATTTTTTATGATCCCATTTTATCCTCTTTATTGGTTTATTACCTACAATTCTTGTTATATATTTAAATAATTGCTTTAGGGTTTATGGAACACATTTTTAACTTACCACAATCTACCTAAAACTGACATTGTGCCACTGTGTATATAGTATTACAATACTATACTTCTACTTCTATTTCTCCCCTCTCAACCTTTGTGCCATTGTTGTCATACATTTTGTTTTTATATATATTTCCTTCACTACATTGTTCTTACTTTTGTTTAAATAGTCAATTATCTTTTGTCCCAGGGGGCCAGTTGTGTGTACCTGTTCTACACAAGCAGCTATATTCTCAGTCTCTCCGAGTATTCTGCCTGTCTTTGCTTTCTAACCCCACTAATCTCCAGAGCACCATGTAATGTGGGTTCATGCTCCTGCAGCAGATCTCCAGGGCTGGGTGTGTTTAGCAGTCCTGGACTTCTACTTCCTCCCTGCTCCGTTCATTTCTCTTCCTCCTGCCTATGGTCTGGGGTGGGGGAGGGCTTGGGTCCTGCCAGATCATGGCTTTGCTACTTTACCTTTTCTGTAGGTCTTCTCTTTTCCCCAAATGTTGGCAGTCTGTTCTGCAGTCCTTGGGTTGCTCTTTCAGGATTAGTTGTATTTACTGTATTTTCATGTTATATGTGGTTTTGGGAGAGGGTTTCTGTCTCACTTCTCAAGCTGCCATATTTTTGCAATCCGTCTAGCCAATTATCTTTAAAATATACTTCAATAGTAAGAAAAAATTATACATTTACTCATGTGAGAAACCATATCTGGTGCTCTTCATTACTTTGTATAGATCCAAATTTCTACATAGTAAGTTTGAATATATTTTTACCTTAAAAAAACTTTTCATTATGAAAAATTTCATAGTATACAAAAGTAGAGAGAACAGTATAGTGAATCCCCCATGTATCATTACCCAGTGGCAATGATTACAATTTTGTACTATTTATGTTTTGTCAAATGTGCATGAGTTATATATTTAGAAAAGTAAATAAAATTATGAAAATAAAATACATATTCAAACCATACTGTAGAACTATTATATGCAGATAAAAATCTGTGGGTTGAGGCCCAGGAATCTGCATTTTAAAATACTTCTTGCCTAGCTGGTATCATTGAAAGACTTCCTTTAACATTTCATGTGCTACAAATGTGCTCGTGATGATGTCTTTCAGCCTTTGTCTGTCTAAAGATGTCTTTATTTCATTTTTAAAGGCTATTACTGAATATAGCATTCTAGGTTGCCTAGTGTTTCTTTCAATATATTAGACATTACTCAACTTTCTTCTTGCTCACATCATTTACCACAAACAATCTCATCTTTGTTGCTCTGTATGGAATGTCTTTTTTTTTTCTTCTGGCTCTTTTTACCAGTATGTATCTTTTGCACTTTATTTCTGGTTTGACCAATTTGATTATGATGTGCATTATCATAATCAAAACCATTGGCTAACACAAGGTCAGAAAATATAGGAGTATAGATTTAATATTATATTTTTTCTAAGAGTTTTGTATTTTTAGCTCTTATGTTTAAGTATATGATACATTTTTTAGTACATTTTTGAGTATAGTATGAAGAAGGGGTCCAATTTCATTCTTTTGCATATGGATATCCAGTTGTCTCAGGATCATTTGTATTCTTTTCCCATTGAGTTACCTAAGCACCCTTGTTGAAAATCAACTTACCATAATATGAGAGTTTGTTTCTCAACTCTTGAGTTCTATCCTATTGATGCATATGTCTATCCATATGCTAGTGCACACTGTCTTAATTTTTGTAGCATTATTGTAAGTTTTAAAATTAAGAAGTGAGATAGCTCCAAAATTTTTTCTTTCCTCACCAAGACTCTTTTGACTATTCTGTGGTCCTTTGAATTTCTGTATAAATTTTGAAATCACCATGTTAATTTCTACAAAGAAGCCAGCTGGGATTTTTGATAGATATCGCAATGTATCTATAGATCAATTTTAAAAACAATTTCTCTTTATTTATATTATCTATTTGACGAGATATGGTCATCAGGCTTTCGTTTGCATCTCTAAACAGAGTTTCCTTTAGTTCTTCAAATGTATTTATAATGGCTGCTATAAATTTCATCTATTAAGTCTGACATTTGAACCTCCATGGGGATAGTTTCTGTTGTTGGCTTTTTTTCTATCTATGATTCATATTTGACTGTTTCTTTGCATGTGTTATATATTTTTTTGCTGAGAAAATGGATTTTTTTAGATATTATAAAAACCCCAGATACTGCTTTCTCCCTTTTCACCTAATAACCTTTATACCCCCAGGCTTACTGCTATTATATTATTTATTTGTTTAGTGGCTTGATTATATTATTTTACTGAAGTCTGTATCCCACACAGTGAAGCTCCTGATGTCATTCTTCAGAGGATGCAGCTTTGGGCATGAGCACAGTAACGCTGGAATTACAGTGGTTTTAGCAGAGCTCTCTTTCTTTGGTATTTCTGTTAAGCTGTCTGCCTCTATTGGAATCACAACCAGCTCTTAGGCTCAACTGATCACCACTGATTGCTCTATTGTGGATTAATTTCTTTATTGTCTGACCAAATTGAATTCAGACCTCTTTGCAGGGAGTAGTTTTTGAGGCCAGTCTTTGAGGTTTGTTCTGATCCTAGGAGGTTCTTCTTAGCTATCTCTTTTTTTTAGTCTTCTCTGTAAACTAAATTGCCTAAAGTTCAGCTTGTTGCTTTAGTAGAGCTACCAGCTTTCTCTTAATTACTTACCACCAAAATCTCCATTGTTCCTAAGGGTGCTCATTAATTTTTAATTTTAATTTTTCTTAATATTAATATCATTAATATACAATTACATGAACAACATTGTGGTTACTAGATTCCCCCCATTATCAAGTCCCCAACACAAATCCATTACAGTCACTGTCCATCAGCATACTAAGATGCTATAGAATCACTACTTGTCTTCTCTGTGCTATACTCCTTTCCCTGTGCCCCCCTTCTACATTATGTGTGCTAATCATAATGCCCATTTTCACCCTTATCCTTCCCTTTCCACCCATCCTCCCTAGACCCTTTCACTTTGGTAACTGTTAGTCCATTCTTGGGTTCTGTGAGTCTGCTGTTGTTTTGCTCCTTCAGTTTTTTTCTTTGTTCTTATACTCCACAGATGACTGAAATCGTTTGATACTTGTCTTTCTACACCTGGCTTATTTCACTGAGCACAATACCCTCTAGCTCCATCCTTGCTGTTGCAAATGGCAGGATTTGTGTTCTTCTTATGGCTGAATAATATTCCATTGTGTATATGTACCACATCTTCTTTATCCATTCATCTACTGATGGACACTTAGGTTGCTTCCATTTCTTGCCTATTGTAAACAGTGCTGCGATAAACATAGGGGTGCATATGTCTTTTTCAAACTGCACTGCTGCATTCTTAGGGTAAATTCTTAGAAGGGGAATTCCTGGGTCAAATGGTATTTCTATTTTGAGTTCTTTGAGGAACCTCCATACTGCTTTTCACAATGGTTGAACTAATTTACATTCCCACCAGCAGTGTAGGAGGGTTCCCTTTTCTCCACATCCTCACCAGCACTTGTTGTTGTTTGTCTTTTGGATGGTGGCCATCCTAACTGGTGTGAGGTGATATCCCATTGTGCTTTTAATTTGCATTTCTCTGATGATTAGCGATGTGGAGCATCTTTTCATGTGCCTGTTGGCCATCTGAATTTCTTCTTTGGAGAAGTGTCTGTTCTGATCCTCTGTCCATTTTTAAATTGGATTATTTGCTTTTTGTTTGTTGAGGATCGTGAGCTGTTTATATATTTTGGATGTCAGCCCTTTATTGGTCATGTCATTTATGAATATATTCTCCCATACTGTAGGATGGCTTTTTATTCTACTGATGGTGTCCTTTGCTGTACAGAAGCTTTTTAGTTTGACACAGTCCCACTTGTTCATTTTGATTTTGTTTCCCTTGCCCGGGGAGGTGTGTTCATGAAGAAGTTGCTGATGTTTATGTCCAAGAGAGTTTTGCCCATGTTTTCTTCTAAGAGTTTTATGGTTTCATGACTTACATTCAGGTCTTTGATCCATTTTGAGTTTACTTTTGTGTATGGAGTTAGAGAGTAATCCAGTTTCATTCTCTTACATATAGCTGTCCAATTTTGCCACCACCAGCTGTTGAAGAGGCTGTCATTTCCCCATTGTATATCCATGGCTCCTTTATCGTATATTAATTAACCATATATATTTGGGTTAATATCTGGACTCTCTATTCTGTTCCACTGGTCTGTGAGTCTGTACTTGTGCCAGTACCAAATTGTCTTGATTACTGTGGCTATGTAGTGGAGCTTGAAGTAGGGAAGTGAGATCCCCCCTGCTTTATTCTTCCTTCTCAGGATTACTTTGGCTATTCGGGGTCTTTTGTGGTTCCATATGAATTTTAGAACAATAGTTCCAGTTCGTTGAAGAATGTTGTTGGTATTTTGATAGGGATTGCATTGAATCTGTAGATTGCTTTAGGTACGATATTAATTCTTCCTAGCCAAGAGGATGGGATGCATTTCCATTTTTTAGCTTCATCTTTAATTTCTCTTAAGAGTGTCTTGTAGTTTTCAGGGTATAGGTCTTTCACTTCCTGGGTGAGGTTTATTCCTAGGTATTTTATTCTTTTTGATGCATTTATGAATGAAATTGTTTTCCTGATTTCTCTTTCTGCTAGTTCATTGTTAGCGCTTAGGAATGCAACAGATTTCCCTGTATTCATTTTGTATCCTGCAACTTTGCTGAATTTAGATATTAGTTCTAGTACTTTTGGAGTGGAGTCTTTAGGGTTTTTTATGTACAATATGTCATCTGCAAATAGTGACAATTTGACTTCTTTATGAATCTGGATGCCTTATATTTCTTTGTTTTGTCTTATTTCCATGGCTAGGATCTCCAGTACTATGTTGAATAACAGTGGGGAGAGTGGGCATCCCTGTCTTATTCCCGATCTTAGGTGAAAAGCTTTCAGCTTCTCCCTGCTAAGTATGACGTTGGCTGTGGGTTTGTCATATATGGCCTTTATTATGTTGAGGTACTTGCCCTCTATATCCATTTTTTTGAGTTTTTATCATGAATGGATGGTGAATTTGGTCAAATGCTTTCTCAGAATTTATGGAGATGATCATGTGGTTTTTGTCCTTCTTTTTGTTGATGTGGTGGATGATGCTGATGGTTTTTCAAATGTACCATCCTTGCATCCCTGAGAAAAATCCCACTTGATAGTGGTGTATGATCCTCTTGATATGTTTTTGAATTCGGTTTGCTAATATTTTGTTGAGTATTTTTGCATCTGTGTTTATCTGGGATATTGGTCTGTAATTTTCTTTTTTGGTGGTGTCTTTGCCTGGTTTTGGTATTAGAGTGATGCTGGCTTCTTAGCATGACTTTGGAAGTATTCCTTCCGCTTCTATTTTTTGGAAATCTCTAAGAAGAATGGGTATTATGTCTTCTCTAAATGTTTGATAAAATTCAGTGGTGAATCCATCTGGCCTGGGGATTTTGCTCTTGGGTAGTTTTTAAATTGCCGATTCAATTTTGTGTCTGGTAATTGGTTTGTTTAGATTTCTGTGTCTTCCTTGGTCAGTGTTGGAAGGTTGTATTTTTTTAGGAAGTTGTCAATTTCTTCTAGGTTTTCTAGCTTGTTAGCATATAGATTTTCATAGTATTCTCCAATAATTCTTTGTATTTCTGTGGTGTTCATCGTGATTTTTCCTTTCTCATTTCTGATTCTGTTTATGTGTGTAGATTCTCTTTTTTCTCTTCGTAAGTGTGGCTAGGGGTTTATCTATTTTGTTTATTTTCTCAAAGAACCACCTGGTTTCATTGATTTTTTTTCTATTGTTTTATTTTTCTCAATTGTATTTATTTCTTCTCTGACCTTTATTATGTCCCTCCTTCTGCTAACTGTGCGCTTCATTTGTTCTTTTTTTTTCGAGTTTCAGGCATTGTGACTTTATACTATTAATTGGGAATGCTCTTCCTTCTTTAATTAGGCCTGGATTGCTATATACTTTCCTATTAGAACTGCCTTCGCTGTGTCCCACTGAAGTTGGGGCTTTGGGCTGTTGTTGTCATTTGTCTCCATATATTGCTTAATTTCTGTTTTAATTTGGTCATTGATCCATTGATTATTTAGGAGCATGTTGTTCAGCCTCTATGTGTTTGTGAGCCTTTTTGTTTTCTTTGTTCAATTTATTTCTAGTTTTATACCTTTGTGATCTGAGAAGTTGGTTGATAGAATTTCAATATTTTTGAATTTACTGAGGCTCTTTTTGTGGCCTAGTATGTGGTCTATTCTGGAAAATGTTCCATGTGCACTTGAGAAGAATGTGTATCCTGCTGCTTTTGGGTGTAGAGTTCTGTAGATGTCTGTTAGGTCCATCTGTTCTAGTGTGTTGTTCAGTGCCTCTGTGTCCTTACTTATTTTCTGTCTGGTTGATCTATCCTTTGGTGTGAGTGGTGTGTTGAAGTCTCCTAAAATGAATGCAGTGCATTCTATTTCCTCTTTTAATTCTTTTAGTATTTGTTCCACATATGTCGGTGCTCCTGTGTTGGGTGCATAGATATTTATAATGGTTATATCCTCTTGTTGTACTGCCCCCTTTATCATTATGTAATGTACTTCTTTGTCTCTTGTTACTTTCTTTGTTTTGAAGTCTCTTTTGTCTGATAAAAGTACTGCAACACCTGTTTTTTTCTCTCTATTGTTTGCATGAAATATCTTTTTACGTCCCTTCACTTTTAGTCTGTGTATATCTTTGGGTTTGAGGTGAGTCTCTTATAAGCAGCATATAGATGTGTCTTGCTTTTTTATCCATTCTATTACTCTGTGTCTTTTGATTGGTGCATTCAGTCCATTTACATTTAGGGTGATTATGGATAGATATGTACTTATTGCCATTACAGGCTTCTTGGTTACCAAAGTTCAAGGGTAGCTTCTTTACTATCTAACAGTCTAACTTACCTCTCTTATTAAAGTATTATAAACACAGTTTGATGATTCTTAATTCCTCTCCCTTTGTATTCTTCCTCCTCCATTCTTTATATGTTAGGTGTTTTATTCTGTACTCTTTTGTATTTCCTTTGACTGCTATTGTGGATAGTTGATTTTATTTTTTGCCATTTGTTAGTATTTTGTTGGTCTGCTTTCTTTGCTGTGAATTTGTTGTCTCTGGTGACATCTATTTAGCCTTAGGAGTGCTTCCATCTAGAGCAGTCTGTTAAAATATTCTGTAAAGGTGGTCTGTGGGAGGCAAATCCCTCAACTTATGCTTGTCTGGAAATTGTTTAATCCCTCCTTCAAATTTAAATGATAGCCATGCTGGATACAATATTCTTGGTTGCAGGTCCTTTTATTTCATTGCATTAAATATATCATGCCATTCTCTTCTGGCCTGTAAGGTTTCTGTTGAGAAGTCTGATGATAGTCTGATGGGTTTTCCTTTGTAGGTGATCTTTTCTCTCTCTCTGGCTGCCTTTAATACTCTGCCCTTGTCTTTGATTTTTGCCATTTTAATTATTATATGTCTTGGTGTTGTCCTCCTTGGGTCCCTTGTGTTGGTAGATCTGTGGGCGTCCATGGTCTGAGAGACTATTTCCTTCCCCAGCTTAGGGAAGTTTTCAGCAATTATTTCTTCAAAGACACTTTCTATCCCTTTTCTTTCTCTTCTTCTTCTGGTACTCCTATAATGTGAATATTGTTCCATTTGGATTGGTCACACCATCCTCTTAATATTCTTTCATTCCTAGAGATCCTTTTATCTGTCTCTGCCTCAGCTTCTCTGTATTCCTGTTCTCTGATTTCTATTCCATTGACAGTCTCTTGCACCTCATCCAGTCTGCTCCTAAGTCCTTCCATTGATTGTTTCATTTCTGTTATCTCCCTCTGGACTTCATCCCTTAGCTCTTGCATATTTCTCTGCAGGTCCGTCTGCATGGTAATGACTTTTATTTTGAATTCTTTTTCAGGAAGTTTGGTTATAGCTATCTCACCAGGCCCTCTCTCTGGGTTTGTCTGAGTGATTTTTGACTGGACCAGATTCTTCTGCCTTTTCACAGCAATAGAAATGTTTGCAGGCAGGTGGCGCATGTGTCAGCTGGGAGAACAAAGTCCCTTCCTGCTTGCTGGTTGCCTTGCCCTTCTCTGCAGCCTGTTCCGGTTACCCGCACACCAGGAGGCAGTCTCTGGGATAATCTGCCAAGCTGCCATGGGCGGGGCGGCCTTCAGGAAAGCCTTGTGCACTCCGGGGGGTGGCAGACGCGCCAGGTGTGTTCTTCTGCCAGAACGGCACCCCTTCATGCCTTCTGGGCCTTGCTCCAGGTTCCTCTGTCTGTACCAGGAAGTTGCGCACTAGCAGCAGCCCCTGGGTCTGTCCCGGTTAGCTGTGCACTTTGAGAAGTCTCTGTGTGGTTGCTGTGGCCGGGGCTGTTCCCCAGCTGTTCTGTAGCTGTGGCCGTTCCGCTGGTTTGCTTGCAGCACCAGCCAGGAGGAATGAATGGCAGGCTGCTTATCACCGCAAAGCACTTCAGGGCTGCATTACCCCCCAGAGGGTTAGGGAGCCTGAAGTTTCTCAAGATTCCCAGCCTGCTGGACTGAGTGTGCTGGGATGATTTTGTCCAGCTGTTGAGCCCTTGTCCCTTTAAGACTTTTAAAAAGTACCCAGTTTTCTTTTGTCCCAGGGGAACTGGCTGTGGGGACCCTTGTGCAGTCTCCATCTCAGATTTTACTTTTCCATTTCTCTAATATCCAGTACATCGTGCAATGTGTGTCTGTGCTCCCGATGCAGATCACCAGGGCTGGTTATTTAGCAGTCCTGTGCTTCCACTCCCTCCCCACTCTGATTCTTTTCCTCACTCCAGTGAGCTGGGGTGGGGGGAGTGCTCAGGACATGCTGGGTCACGACTGTATCTTACCCTTTCCTTGAGATGCTGAGTTCTCACAGATGTGGATGTAGCCTGGCTGTTGTACTGTATCATCTGGTCTCTCTTTTAGGAATAGTTGTATTTGTTGTATTTTCAAAAATCCATATGGTTTTAGGAGGAGATTTCTGCCACCCTACTCGTGCTGCCATCTTGAGCCCCTCTCCAGAAAAAAATCAAGTCTCATTAGATTTTTTTCTCCCCTTTTCCTATTTTACCCATTCTCTAAACCTCCTTCCTTATGGCAACCAGCTTAACTGGTAATTTTTGATTGGTATTCAGACTTTATGAATTTTTTCTTATTATTTTTGTATTACCTTGAATATTTTTGAGCTTTGTTCTGGAGCACAATTAAATTACCTGGAAACAATTTAATCCTTTCAGTTCTTGCTTTTGTGATTAATTACACAGGACCAGAGTAGTGTTTAGTCTGATTATTCCCCGTTAATAAGTACCCTACCCAGTGTCCCATGAATGAGAAGGTTTTCTGCTCTGGCTGGTGGGAAGGAGTACTATTCCTGACCCTGAGGGAGCACCAAACACCGTTCCCTCTAATCCTTTCAGGTGGGTCTTTTTATGGTCTCTGATGATTTCCTTGCATGAACGTGCTGGTGGTTAAGTGCTCTGTTGAATATTTGAGCGAGATATTCTGCAGGTCTCTGGAGTTATGGCATTCAGTCCTATGAACTCCAGCTTCCTTGGTCTCCCAAGACTGTCATCTTTGCCTCCACAACCCAGGAACCCACCAAGCTTTGCATGTGCTCCCTGCTCCGCACTACATTCTGGGAACTGTCTCAAGGCTATGCCGGGCGAGGGAGGGGCGGACTGCGCAGGTCACTTGGGACCTAGACGAGTCGGCGCATGCGCACAGCGCCTCGAGGATTGGCGTGCCCTTTATTGTCACCTTTGCTGTGGATTCCCGGCGTTTTGTCTGCACCCAGGATGGAGCAGCTGGACAAAACGATGGGTCAACATAGGGCTCACCTCATTTGTTTCTCATCTCTTAGGGGGTCATAGTCCTTTGTTACCTAAATATAGTGTCTCAGGATACTTTTTTCAAAAGTCCAGTTTCTTTTTTTGGAGGGTAGGGGTTGGAGATGTTTTAGGCAGGAACATACATCTGATTCCTGTTACTCCATTTCAGCAGAAGTCTAGAAGTTTCTGTATTTCTCTCTGAATCCAGTAAAATGGAACTATATTAATCTACATGCTAGTAAGAAATTTAAAAAGTGTACATAGTAAGGGTCTTTCATGTACAAATAAGAAAAACATTTGGACACACACATTATTTAAAGACATTAAAAATTAAATGCAAAGAGCTTCTCCAGGTAATTCTAACCTCTCCTAGTAGGTTGCATGCTGAGGAAAGGTCTCCATAGCCAAAGGAAGAAAAGGAATATGTTGATCACCTGGAACCTTCAGTAAGAACACACATAATTGTCTCAAATTTCCTCTTTTGTGGGGTGTTCTTTCTCTTTCTTTCATCTTCTTTTCCTTTATTCCCTCCCTTCCTCTAAAATTATAATATCTGGAAATGGCTTTAGAGAAAAAAGAAGACTAACGTGTTTATGTTATTAGCTAAAAATTTGGTACCTCTCTAGTTAAAAAATAATATGAAGGTAACATCCTGAGTATTTCAAAATGTTCCTGTTTCAAAACCCAAACAAAAGTCTTTAAATCCTCAATGTTCATAGTTCTGTTTTTACCAGACACAGGAAAACATTGAAACCAAATCAGTCCCTCAGAAATGTTTTCCTAACCATAGCTCCATGTAGGCAGGCAAGCAGAATTTATGTCAGTTCCTGGAAAAGAAAGGCTTGAGAGCACATTTAACTATTTCACCTTCCTTGTTCATTTGTTCTCAGTCTGGCTCCGTTCCTCAGAGTTGGTGAGGCTGAGTGGCGCACATGTCAGGTCTCTTCCACTTCTGTTGTGGTTGTGCTGCTGGGCTTTCACTGGGCTGCCCTGGATTTCCTGGGGGCCTTTCTCTGGCTCCTCATCCCTTCCCAACTCTGTCTAGAAAAATTGGATCTCCCTAGGTTCTTCTCATGACAACCTGGTTTAAGCTGAGATAGAGGCTGTGGAGTAGGCACTGTTCTCTTCATGCTGTGTTTTAGGGCTCCTGTCTTGTTGCTCCCTGTCTTGGTGCCCTGTGCTGTAGGTGCCCCATTCTGGAGGATTCCTTCTTTCAGTACAGTCAACTGACAACTCAGGGGGTGTTGACACCCAGCATCTCAGTGTATATGGCTTTCACTGTTTCACTTGTAATTTACCTATTACAAGTAAATATCAGGGGTGGTGTGTGGGGCAGGTCCTGCCATGGGGATGGGATAGGCAGAGAAGCCCAGCCTGCAGAGAGAATTAACAAAGCAGAAGGGCCAACAGAAACAAAATGGAAGGTCCAGATGACCTTGCTCTTCCAAGTACAGAACATTCCTGAGTCCCACATGTGTTTTCCACCTGGACTTTATGTGATATCCTTGAGGCCATTCAATCAATATCTCTCCCAACGACCAGTTTTCTTCTGGCCTAAGCTAGCTCCAGAGTTGGTTCTTACTATACGACACAAAACTGCTCCCAGATCTGTTTCGTATCAGTGTGATCCTGGGTTATTTAAAAACAAAACAAAACAAACAAACCTTGGTAATTGCTAAGGGAATAATGTAGTAATTCTTATATTTTGAAACTTACATGCTAGAGAAGTATTGTCCAATAGCACAATAATGTTAACAACATATGTAATTTTAAATGACCTAGTAGCTATATTTGAAAAAGGAAAATTCATAATAATACATTTAATCAACTATATCCAAGGTATTATCACTTCAACATGTAATCAACAAAAAGTTAGTGATAAAATTAAAAATTTTTTTCATACTGAGTCTTCAGAACCTTGTGTATTTCACACTTGGAGCAAATTTGGGCTATCCACATTTCACACACTCAACCACCACACGTGGTTAGTGGCTACCGAACAGCATAGTCTGGTGGCTTTAACTAACCAGAATGACTTTAATAGTGGCAAATTAAAATGCCATAGTAAACTGATAGACATTATGTAAGGGGATGTGGGACCCTATGGTAACCCTCACAGGATACCATACTGCAAAGGAAGGCACCTATCGTCCTTCATAAGAAGAGGAGACTTATCCAAAACGAAGAAGATAACTGAGGGTAGCAATGAGGATATTCATTATTGGTTTGAAAAATGTCATTTTCATGTTTATTATCTAGGACCCTGCTGGGAGCAGAAGTTATAAAAAAAGAAACATTTTCTGCATTCATAGATACCACTGTCTCTGGAGGAAGAGAATATTTAGCAAAATCACCCAGATGTGCTGTGTCATGGAGGAAGGGCAGTCAGAGTGATGAGAGCAGACCCTGGGACTTGATCTAGTCTGGAATCTGGGTAAGGATGTGTGAGCTGAGATTTGAAAGATGTGTAAGTGCTTATAGGCTCAAAGGAGGCAGCA
The DNA here is from genome assembly GCA_032199065.1 of Smutsia gigantea. NCBI lineage: Eukaryota > Metazoa > Chordata > Mammalia > Pholidota > Manidae > Smutsia > Smutsia gigantea. The sequence continues at coordinate 56,590 of JAVSCE010019116.1, forward strand.
ATCCCAGGAGAAGAAAGGTTATGTATCAAGGTAGCAGGAAGCATGGCAGCTTCAGGAACGTGGAAGAAGACGCTGGGACTGAAGTACACAATGGGACAGTTCAGCATGGGCAGAGATGCAGTCAACAGCCAAATGATAACCAGTGTGCTAGACAAGGTCACAAACGTTGGTCTTTATCCCAAGAGCATTGGGAAAATGTTGGGTTTGAAGCAAGGGAGATGATGTAACAAGGTTAAACTTTTGAAAATCATTCTGATCAGTGTGAAAAATGTCCTGAGGAGGCGAGCAGTGTGTGTGGGAGACCATTCAGGATGCTAGTGCAGTAAGCTCCACAGACCACAGCAGCCCACATCACAGGGGCGGCCGTAGAGATGAGAGAAGCGGACAGCTCTGAGAAATGTAGGGAAGGTAAGAGACAGATCTTCGTCAAGGAGAGCAGGGGATGGTTCCAATGATTGTACTAGAACCAGCAAAAAGAAGATCATGCTTGAAGAGGCTGACCATGTAGAGTTTTAGGTGCCCAAGACACACCCAATGAGGAAAAGTTCAAACTGAAGATGATTTTGAAATCATCTGTGCACATTCCATTCTCCGGCCACCTTGGCCTTTTAGTTGCTCAGAGATGTCATGCTTGAGTGCCTTTGCTTATGTTGCTCCATCTGCCCCAAATCCTTCTCCCTTTCCCCTTTGCCTAGTCTTCCTTTACCTTCCAGATCAATTGTCATTTCTTCAGGGCTACCTTTCTTGACCCCCATGCCTATAACAAACCCTCACAACACCATATACCTCCCCTTTGTGGTGCTTGGAGAAATTACCAATTGCAGTTCAACATTTATTAGCATCCTTATTTGATTAGTAACTGCCTCTGTCACTAGAATGCAAGAACAAGAGTAGGCCTTTTCTGTATTAGATAGGCATTATATATATATTTTTTGTTTTTTTTTAATTTTTTATTAAGGTATTATTGATATACACTCTTATGAGGTTTCACATGAAAAAACTATGTGGTTACCACATTTACCCATATTATCAAGTCCCCACCCATACCGCACTGCAGTCACTGTCCATCAGTGTAGTAAGATGCCACAGATTCACGGTTTGCCTTCTCTGAGCTACACTGTTTCCCCTGTGACCCCTCACACCATGTGTACTAAACATAATACCCTTCTCCCACCCTCCCCATCCACCCTTATGGGGTTAAACAATAATCCAGTTTCATTCTCTTGCATGTAGCTGTCCAGCTTTGCTAACACCAGTTGTTGAAGAGGCTGTCATTTCCCATTGTATGTCCATAGCTCCTTTATTATATATTAATTGACCAAATATGGTTGGGTTTATATCTGGGTTCTCTAGTCTGTTCCATTGTTCTACTGTTCTGTTCCTGTGCCAGTACCAAGATTACTGTGGCTTTGTAGTAGAGCTTGAAGTGGGGAGCATAAGCTCCCCAGCTTTATTATTCCTTCTCAAGATTGCTTTGGTTATTTGGGGTCTTTTATGGTTCCATTTGAATTTTAGAATGATTTGCTCTAGTTCATTGAAGAATACTGTTGGTATTTTGATAGGAATTGCATTGAATCTGTAGATTGCTTCAGGCAGGATGGCCATTTTGACAATATTAATTCTTCTTATCCATGAGCATGGGATGTATTTCCATTTATTGGTATCTTCTTTAATTTCTCCCATGAGTGTCTTGTTGTTTTCAAAATATAGGTCTTTCACTTTCTTAGTTAGGTTTATTCCTAGGTATTTTATTCTTTTTGATGCAATTGTGAATGGAATTGTTTTTCTAATTTCTCATTCTGCTAGTTCATCATTAGTGTATAGGAATGTAACAGAATTCTGTGTATTAATTTTGTATCCTGAAGCTCTGCTGAATTCAGATAATAGATCTACAAGTTTTGGAGTAGATTCTTTAGGGTTTTTTATGTACAATATCATATCATCTGCAAACAGGGACAGTTTAACTTCTTCCTTGCCAATCTGGATACCTTTTATTTCTTTGTCTTGTCTGATTTCCATGGCTAGAACCTCTAGTACTGTGTTGAATGGAAGTGGAGAGAGTGGGCATCCTTGTCTTGTTCCTGATCTTAAAGGAATAGCTTTCAGCTTCTCACTGTTAAGTATAATGTTGGCTGTGGGTTTGTCATATATGACCTTATTATGTTGAGGTACTTGCCCTCTATACCCATTTTGTTGAGAGTTTTTATCATGAATGGATGTTGAATTTTGTCAAATGCTTTTTCGGTATCTATGGAGATGATCGTGTGGTTTTTGTCCTTTTTGTTGATGTGGTGGATGATATTGGTGGATTTTCGAATGTTGTACCATGCTTGCATCCCTGAGATGAATCCCACTTGATCATGGTGTATGATCCTCTTGATGTATTTTTGAATTCGGTTTGCTAATATTTTGTTGAGTATTTTTGCATCTGTGTTCATCAGGGATATTGGTGTGTAATTTTCTTTTTTTGTGGTGGATTTGCCTGGTTTTGGTATTAGAGTGATGCTGGCCTCATGGAATGAGTTTGGAAGTATTCCCTCCTCTTCTACTTTTTGGAAAACTTTAAGGAGGATGGGTATTAGGTCTTCACTAAATGTTTGATAAAATTCAGCGGTGAAGACATCCGGTCCAGAGGTTTTGTTCTTAGGTAGTTTTTTGATTACCAATTCAATTTTGTTGGTGGTAATTGGTCTGTTCAGATTTTGTTTCTTCCTTGGTCAGCCTTGGAAGTTCCTATTTTTCTAGAAAGTTGTCCGTTTCTTCTAAGTCATCCAGTTTATCATATAATTTTTCATAGTATTCTCTAATAATTATTTGTATTTCTGTGGTGTCAGTAGTGATTTTTCCTATCTCATTTCTGATTCTGTTTATGTGTGAAGACTCTCTTTTTTTCTTGATAAGTCTGGCTAGGCGTTTATCTATTTTGTTTATTTTCTCGAGGAACCAGCTTTTGCTTCCATTGATTCTTTCTATTGTTTTATTCGTCTTGATTTTATATATTTCTGCTCTAATCTTTATTATGTCCCTCCTTCTACTGACTTTGGACCTCATTTGTTCTTCTTTTTCTAGTTTCGTTAATTGTGAGTTTAGACTGTTAATATGGGATTGTTCTTTTTTCCTGAAGTAGGCCAGTATTGCAATATACTTTTCCTCTTAGCATGGCCTTCGCTGCTTCCCACAGGTTTTGCAGTGTTGAATTACTGTTGTCATTTTTCTCCATATATTGCTTGATCTCTGTCTCTATCTGGTCACTGATCCATTGGTTATTTAGGAGCATGTTGTGAAGCCTCCATGTGTTTGTGGGATTTTTCATTTTCTTTGCGTAATTCATTTCTAGTTTCATTCCTTTGTGGTCTGAGAAGCTGGTTGGTACAATTTCAATATTTTTGAATTTACCGAGGCTCTTTTTGTGGCCTAGTATATGATCTATTCTTGAAAATGTTCCATGTGCACTTGAGAAGAATGTGTATTCTGCTGCTTTTGGGTGTAGAGTTCTGTAGATGTCTGTTAGGTCCATCTGTTCTAATGTGTTGTTCAGTGCCTCTGTCTCCTTACTTATTTTCTGTCTGGTTGATCTGTCCTTCAGAGTGAGTGGTGTGTTGAAGTCTCCTAGAATGAATGCATTGCATTCTATTTCCCCCTTTAATTCTGTTAGTATTTGTTTCACATATGTAGGAGCTCCTGTGTTGGGTGCATAGATATTTATAATGGTTATATCTTCTTGTTGGATTGACCCCCTTAACATTATGTAATGTCCTTCTTTGTCTATTGTTACTTTGTTTTGAAGCCTATTTTGTCTGATAGAAGTACTACAACTCCTGCATTTTTCTCCCTATTAGTTGCATGAAATATTTTTTTCCATCCCTTCACTTTTAGTCTGTGTGTATCTTTGGGTTTAAAGTGAGTCTCTTTTAGGGAACATATAGATGGGTCTTGTTTTTTTATACATTCAGTGGCTTTCTGTCTTTTGATTGGTGCATTCAGACCATTTACATTTAGTGTGATTATTGATAGGTATCTGCTTATTGCCATTGCAAGCTTTAGATTTGTGGTTACCAAAGATTGAAGGTTAACTTTAGTATCTAAGAGTCTACCTTAACTCACTTAATATGCTATTACAAACACAATCTAATGGTTCTTTTTTTTCTCCCCCTTTTTCTTCCTCCTCTATTCTGTATATATTAGGTATCATATTCTGTACTCTTTGTCTATCCCTTGATTGACTTTGGTGGTAGTTGATTTAATTTTTCATTTGCTTCATAATTAACTGTTCTGCTTTCTTTACTGTGGTTTTATTACCTCTGGTGACAGCTATTAAACTGTAGGAACACTTCCATCTATAGCAGTCCTTCCAAAATATACTGCAGAGATGGTTTGTGGGAGGTAAATTCTCTCAGCTTTTGCTTATCTGGAAATTGTTTAATCCTTCCTTCAAATTTAAATGATAATCTTGCCAGATAAAGTATTCTTGGTTCAAGGCCCTTCTGCTTCATTGTGTTAAATATATCATGCCACTCCCTTCTGGCCTGTAAGGTTTCTGCTGAGAAGTCTGATGATAGCCTGATGGGCTTTCCTTTGTATGTGATCTTATTTCTCTCTCTGGCTGCTTCTGATAGTCTGTCTTTATCCTTGATCTTTGCCATTTTAATTATTGTATGTCTTGGTGTTTTCTTTCGTAGGTCCCTTGTATTGTGAGATCTGTGTACCTCCATGGCCTGAGAGACTATCTTTTTCCTCAGATTGGGGAAGTTTTCAGCAATTATCTCCACAGAGACACTTTCTAGCCCTTTTTCTCTCTCTCTCTTCTTCTGGTACCCCTGTAATATGAATATTGTTCCATTTGGATTGGTCACACAGTTCTCTCCATATTCTTTCATTCTTAGAGTTCCATTTTTTTCTCTGTGCCTCAACTTGTTTGTATTCCTCTTCTCTAATTTCTATCTCATTTATTGTCTCCTCCACCATATCTAATCTGGTTTTAAAACCTTCCATTGTATGTTTCATTTCTCATACTGTGCTCCGTAATGATTGGATCTCAGACTGGAATTCATTCCTGGATTCTTGAATACTTTTCTGTACCTCCATAAGCATGTTTATGATTTTTCTTTTGAAATCTCTTTCAGGAAGATTCATAAAGTTGATTTCATTTGACTCTTACTCTGGTGTATTTATAATTTTGCTTTGAACCAGGTTTCTTTGACATTTCATATTTGTATGTGGTGCTCTCTAGTGCCCAGAAGCTCTACTCTCTGGAGCTATTCAGACCCTGGAGCAATGTCGGGGGTCGCTGGGGATCAGTGTTGGTACCTGGGGGGAGGAAAGAGCTCTTTCTTGCTCTGGCTGTTATGCCTGTCTCCACTGCCAGAACCAGTGGGCCAAGCACACAGGTATAAGCCTCTATGCTTTGTGTTTGTAGCTGCTGCAGGTGGGCCTTTCCTCTGGTTGGCCTAATGCCAGGGCAGGGTTTTCCAGTTTGCGAGCCAGGTGTGGGCTGCCCAGGAGAAGGTGCAGCAGGCAGTGTATCATGGAGGGGGCCTTGAAGCTGCGTAGCCAGGCAGGGGACTGGAGTTCCTGAAGATTGGGAAAGTTCCCAACCTGCTGGGCAGAGTGCACCCAGACAATTTTGTCCACTTGTCCTTTCTCATGAGCAGTAAGCTCTGTGCAGTCATTGCCCCTTAGCAGCCCTCTCACTATTAGGAAGTTCCTCAGACTGCCTGCCTTTCTTCTGTCCCAGAGCAGCCAGATATGGATCTCTGTTTTCCACAAGCGGCTGGAATCTCAGTCTCTCCAGGTATTCTGCCTGTCTTAGCTTTCCAACACCCCTAATCATGAGAGCGCCATGTAATGTAGGTTTGTGCTCCCAGAGTAGATATCCAGAGCTAGGTGTTCAGCAGTCCCTCCACTCCCCCTCTGCTCTGTTTCTCTTCCTACCGCAGTGAGCTGGGGTGGGGAAGGGCTTGGATCCTGCTATGCCACGGCTTTGGTACATTACCCTGTTCCATAAGGTTTATTCTTTCCTCCAGCTTTATGAAGTCTGGCACAGCCCTCTTTCTGGATTAGTTGTATTAATTATATTTTCATATTATGTGCGGTTTTAGGAGGAAGCCTCTGTCTCACCTCTCATGCCACCATCTTTAATCCAATCATCCTGAAAGAATGTAAATGTTGGTGCTTTCACTTGGGACCTGTCAAAAAGAAACTGAGTTGATGGTCATGAAATGATAAAATTATTTTGGAATATGTCTAGGGTATTTAATGGTTCATGAGAGAAAACACTTGGGCCTCCAAACTGTGTTATAGTATTGGATCTTATCAATGTAAATATTTAAGCCAAGACAGTTATAATCTACACAGTTGACCCTGCACAACATGGGTCTGAACCATGAGTGTCCACTTATATGTGGATTTTTTCAATAAATATACTGGAAACATTTTTGAGATATGCAAAAATTTGAAAAATTTTATTTTCTTCAGCTTACTTTATTATGATATAGTATTAATACTTATACAAATGTGTGTTAAACAATTGTTTATTGTCAGTTACATCTCCCAGTCAACAGTAGGCTTTTAGTAAGTAAGATTTTGGGGAGACAAAATTTATAATCAGATTTTTGACTGCATGGGGGCTCAGCCTGCCTAATCTCTGCATTGTTCAAGGGTCAGTTTTTAATGAAGTGATTTATTTGCCTGGATGCTTACTCTGTGTTTTGTAAATCCACCATTGTTGATGAATACTAAAGCCATGAGTAGTTTTCAGGTGAGCTTTAGGTAACTGCTTAGAGATACTGTGATATTTTCCACCACCAAGACAGGGTTGAACATGGGAACTTGTCCATAGAGCTGGTTGGTTTCTCATAAGCTCCATCTTTACTCCATGAATAGAGGCCCCTAGGTGTTTGTTAATACTTTGATTTGTGGAGTTGGGGTAGAACAATCAAGGCTACCACAAGAAACAAGGATTATAGTAGAGTTAAAAGAACAGTGGAGATGCACCTAAAAGGTATTATGCTAAGTGAAATAAGTCAGACAAAGAAATGCAAATACCATATGATTTCACTTATATATGGAATCTAAAAAACAAAGCAAATTAACAAACAAACGACAAAAGCATAAACAGACTTGTAATTACAGAGAACAAATTGGTAGTTGTCAGGGGTGGGAAAATTAGAGAGATTGGTGAAGTAGGTGAAGGGAATTAAGAGGTACAAAATTCCAGTTGTGAAATAAATAACTCATGGGGATGAAAAGTATAGCATAGAGAATATAGTCAATAATACTGTAATATCTTTTTATAGTGACAGATAACTGCACTTATCATGGTGAGCATTTCATAATATACATATAATTGTCAAATAATTACGTTGTATACCTGAAACTAATATACTATGTCACCTGTATCTCAATTAAAAAGGAGAAAAAGTTTCATTCCTTTAAAAAAACAAAAGAACACTAGAATTCTTGTCAGAAGGAATCATGTGTATCCTAGTACTGCTGCTTCCTGTGTGACTATGGGTAATTACTAGTTACATTCTGCAGCTCACTGTTCTCATCTATATCATGGGGATGATTTCTTGGCTTGCTGGAAAGGATAATGACCTCACACACTCTAAAGCATGTAGCATGTGGTAGGTGTGCAATAAACATTCTCCTTGTTCCTTTCATGACTGGTGAGGAAAAAAAACTGTGTTATAATCTACATTTTTTCAGTAAGCATAAACTTTTTCTTAGTAGATTTTTGAATACCTAAAGTATTCAATGATTTAATCTAGTGAAAAGTGCTTTAGTCTCAGAGGACCTTGGTTCAAAACCTGACTACCATTTGCTAAGTATTTGACCTTAAATAAGTCACTTAATGTATCTGAAATTTACTTTATACCACAAAACAGCAAAATGTTACTAGTTTCCCCAGGGGCTATTGTGAAGATTAATAGTGATGTATGTACTAGTCTGGGGCCTTTGCAAGTGAAACGCAATACCTACCCTAAGCCGCAAGAGGGGATTTATTGGCTTTTGCTGCCAAACGTAGGCAAGGACAGAGGTGATCTGCTCTTTGAGATAACCAGAACCTTGGACTTAGACATTTTAAGTCCTTCTATCTCTTGGATCAATGTAGCACTTTTATTATTCTAAAACAGGTACCAAGAAAGGATCCTGACCTAGCTCTCCAGGCTCAAAATCCTAATCATAAATGCTGTGTCCTTTGAGAAGTTTCATGGCTACCTGACCATGCCTCCCAAAGGTAGAGGCTGTGCCCTTGTGCTGTCTCGCATTTCCTCCACTATGAGCGCTGGCATAGTCACCCCAGCTCTCTCCCACCTCTCTGAAAGGGGGGAAATTTAAACAATCTTGAGTTTTCTTGGGCATTCTTGGATACATCAATTCTTTGTCTCCTAAGGGTGAGTTCTTTCCCAGAAGATATATTGCTGAGAAACTAAGACAAGGAATACCTTTGGGGGTTTTTGATATTGGAGATGGGCCATTAGTCTTAATGTATTTGGTAGTGTTTTCTCCCTTATGCAGATAAATACAAATCAACCTGTTCATTTTTCTTATGCATATGAGAAAAAAATATATGCATGTGTATGTTTATCTATTATTCTTAAGTGCATAATGAGTAGTTTTTCTACAAGCTCATTAAAATCCCTGAAACTCTTATTATTCCTTGAAGTATATCATGGTATTTAAAAGCACAAGCTCTAGGTCTAGGAAAAATGTGAATTCCATTCCTGGTTTCATTACTGACCAGCTGATATTTCAGAATAACCTCTCATTTAGATAAAGAATTACCTCATATACTGTCTGATTTTCTCTAACAGTCCTATAATGAATCAATAACCATAATTTATACAGAGACATGTGACACACATATGCTTGCCTATTATTTTTATTATTTATTTGCATATTTATTCTGGCCAGGACCCTACTCTTCCAGAGAAGCAGACATCCCAGACTCTTCTAAGAAAGAAATCAACAATATGTAAAAGAACAGAGCAAAATGTACTAGTCATCTCAGACTGCCATAACAAAATACCATGGATTGGGTGGCTTAAAGGACAGAAATTAATTTTCTCACAATTCTGTAGGCTAAAAGTCAGATTAGGGATTGACCGGTTGAGTTTCTGGTGAGGACTCTCTTCCTGGCTTGCAGACAGCCACCTGCTTGCTGCATCTTCACAGAGCCTTCCCTCAGTGCAGGGAGATAAAGTGACGAAGCAAGCTCATGTGGTGACAGCCGTTTCCAAGGCTCTTTCATCCCCTTGAGACACGGTCAAAAGGTGCTTGTCTCTGTACAGATTGGCTTCATGGCCATGTCAGGGTATGAGGTTTCCTTTTGAGGCAATGAAACTTCTGGAACTCGATAGTGTTGATAATTGCGCAACATTGTGAATGTGCTAAATGTCACTAATGTTAAGTTTTATGTTATGTGCATTTTACCATAATAAAAAAAATCAGTACCATATCGTCTTGCCTGAGGGTTTCAGCCCCAGGAAAGTTCACTCTGGATTCAGTGAGACCACAAAATGACAACAGAATGTTGGGGGTAAAGGGGTTTATACCCAGCTTTCTTCTCGTGGTGACAGGTCAAGAGCTAGAATCCTGGCCACCTCAGGGCCTCTCTGCCTCTGGGCCTTTCCACCACCTTGCAGCAGCAGAGCCCTGGGTGGAACTCTATATAGAGTCAATAATAGCCCACTGCCAACATGTATGTAAGCATGTGCCTGTGAGGATTGCACCTGCGCAGTGGGCAAGCAGACCAGGGTCATGTGAGAATCCTGGCCATGGAACTTCCATTTTCTCTACACATATTTCTTAGAAATTTAGGTTGTATCTAAGAAAATACTTTAGATATATGTTAACAGATAAACGATGCAAAATTTTATGTGTAGAATGGTAATAACCATTTCAGGATGCAACATTATACAAAGGATAAAGATCAGAAATAACTACTAGCTGTGTGTATCTGTGGGTGCTTCAGGTGGTGAAAATAATGTAATATCCCCACTGACAGAGTTTTTCTTAATTTTAAACAAATAACCAGGTATCTTACCAATGGGTTTCAGCCCTGGGCAAGTTCACTTGCATGCAACAAGTCGGTCTCTGCCTCTGGGCCTCTCTGTCCTTGGCACTGCCATCACTCCAGCTTCTGCTCTGCTCTTCTGAAGCCTTGCAGCTGGGCCACCATGTCATGCAGAGCACTGGGAAGGGCTCTTTTTATAGAATCAGTAATGGCATATTGCCCACATGTGTGTGGTGAGCTAGCTAACCAGGGCCAGGTGAGAATCCTGACTACAGGAACCTTCACTTTATCCATTCCAGGTATTACTTATATAGTTTTTAAAAATATTTTAAAAGATGAGGAAAAGGAGAGTACCTGCTCTTATATAACTTGACCAAGAATAACTGCACTATCTAGAAAGGCAGGATTGACCCTGGCTTTGGGAAAAATCTGTGTCTCAGACACTGGGACTGGAGAAGTCAAGAGATACTCGGGAAGGCACCTGCAAGAGGAAACAAACCATCCTGGAGCAGAAGTGATAACAATCCACTGCCCACCCAAAGCACCATGGTTCCCTTTAGAGACCTCCTCCTTTATATCCTGCCTTCATCTACTTCCCTTTGGCTTTCTTCATTCACCAGGTTGTCGGTGAGTCCCAGAGATTTCATTTGTTCATCTCTTCATTTCCTCAACAATTATTATTGAGCATTTATTTAGTGCCCTGGGTACTTTCTCCAGATAGCTAAATTGAAAGCACATAGGCTTATTATTCTGGACAGCTGGGGCTGGTTTAACACACCAGAATGTTATATTGTTTCTTTCTTTCTTTTTCTAAACACAGCTGCTCTCTATTCCTCGTCTGAGCCACAGCCTACTCTCTCTCAATTCCCTTCGTCAGTGAGAAAGCGATGCCTTTTTAGTTTCACTTCTCTGGATTGTGCCGTTGAGTCAGGTGAAGACATTGTAGTCAGATAAGTTCTGGACGTCCTGATGGGGTGCTCGTAGAACTTGTCCCCACACAGTGCCTTCTTTTCCTTGGGTCCACACTCCCACTCAGGATACTTGCTGTTTTATTCCGAACTACCATCATCAGCTCTGACTCATCTGCTTCTCCACCAGCAACTTCTCTCTAGTTCTGCCACTTCTCAGTCACCAGCTTAAACCTTAGAAACCGCATCTTTTCTGCTTTGGACCTTGATCTGTTACCTCCAGTTTGTATTTTTAAATCATTATTGCCCTCTCCTCACAACACTGATGTGGCCCAAACATACATTTACATTCATGAATTCTTACACTGTGTCTGTAGGGAAAACAGAAGTTCCTATGGCCAGGATCCTCACCCGACCCTAAACTATTTGATGATGTAATTGGCCTGCTGCTAGGCTAATGCTTCCACACCTGTAGGCAACAAGCTATTATTGACTGAGTTACTATATAAAGAGCTCTGCCAAGTGCTCTGGGAAGAGGCAGAGACAGAGCTGGATTATAGACCTGCAGACTGCTGGATGCAGATGTGAATCTAGTGCTCGACCTACCGCCATGGAAATAAACCCAGTTATAAACTCTTTACCCCAAGAAAGTTCCATAGTCATTCTCTGGTCTCACTGAATCCATAGTGAACTTGCCTGGGGCTGAAACCCTCAGGCAAGACAGTGTCCATACCAGGGTAAGTTGGGAAATGGTCTATATCTTCAAAGAGTCACTGTCAGAGGTAAGTTCACACTATAGGTTTCCTTTTGTAACTCCAGCTCCTGGCCTCATGTCTGGCACACAGTGAGCGCCTGATTAATATTTGGGGAAACAAGATTAGGACCAGTATATACATTGGTTAACAGGTCAGGGCAAAGAAAAAATAAGTTGAATAATTATATTAGTTAAGGTTCTCTAGAGAAACAGTCCCAATAGGATGTTTATATGTGTGCATATACATGTAGATTTATTTTAAGGAATTGTCTCATGTGATTGTGGGGGTTGCCAAGTCCAAAATCAGTAAGGTAGGCTGGAAGACTAGAGAGTCTGGGCAGAGCTACAGGTCTAGTCTGAAGGCCATCTGCCAGCAAAGTTCCCTCTTCCTCTGGGGAGGTCAGTATTTTTCTATTAAAGCCTTCAACTGATTGGAGGAGGCCCATCCACTTTATGGGGGTAACATGCTTTACTTAAAGTCTACTAACTTAATTGTTAACCTCACCTAAAAATATCTTCACAGAAACATCTAGAATAATGTTTGACCAACTATCTGGGACCATGGCCTAACCAATTTGACACATAAAATTAACCATCACAAATATTTTGTTGGGTTTATTGTTTATTCTTTAGGTAAGAACACTAGGGCATTGAGAATAATATAGAGAGTAGAAAATGTTATGTTTCATAGACATGAGTTCATGTGTTCAACAAATATTTACTACTTTTGCTTTTTGGGAGACTTCTTGGCCCTGCAGAGACTACCAAATTGTTCAGGATAGTATCTTGGACCCCTAGGAGCTTCCAGTCAACAGGGTGAAAGAGGAGAAACAGCAGTGTGTGTGTGACTATCTGCCTTATCTCTGCAGCTGATATCTGATTCTGTCCATCTAGCCTGATATTTTACTTCCTATTCTGCTCATAATTTTTATCTGCAGAGCCTCAAACTAAAAACAGTAAAGTAGTTAAGTGTTCACTGAATATGTACAAAGTATGGGCTTGAATCCCAGGTATGGCTCATAAAAGCAGACCTTTACAGAGAGCTCTTTGCCTCAGTTACAAGAACAATAGCACCTTCGAGGCAGGAAGACAGTGACATAATTGATATAAGATACTTGGCAGGGTACCTAGCCTGATACCTAGCTAGCAATTAACATTCAGTAATTGTGTGCTGTCATTGTTCAAAGACTTCCTCCTTTCTAGACTTTCTCATTCAGAAGAGAAGAGGGTCACAGTCTGCCTCACCTAACACTTCTAGGTCCCTTCCCTTCCCGTCTTATCCTCTAGCTATGAATCTTGTATATTTCACAAAGAGCTTTCAGACTCTTTATCCTCCCTTGTCTTGCCTGAGGGTTTCAGCCCAAGGCAAGTCAATATGGATATGGTGAGACTGAAGAATGACAATAGAATGTTCTCAGAGTAAAAGGGTTTATACAGGACTTATTCTCATGGTGGTAAGTCAAGCACTAGAATCATATCTACATCCAACAGTCTGCAGGTATGTAATACGCCCCCATCTCTGCCTCCACCCAGAGCACTGGACAGAGCTCTTTATGTAGTGACTCAGTCAATAATAGCTTATTGCCTACAGGTGTGGAAGCATTCACCTAGCAGTAGGCCAGTTACATCATCAAGTAATTTAGGGCCCGGTGAGGATCCTGGCCATAGGAACTTCCATTTTCCCAAAATCCCTCCCACTACACCCTAAAAATAAACTTTATGAGACTACAAATTTGCTCATAGAGAGTAAAGGGGAAAGTAAATATTGTATCAGAGAAAAGATATATGCAGGTGCCCGTATGACAAAACGGCTGTGAAGATATTAACATGGATAAGGAATGAATGTGTAACTCTAATATATAGGTGCCCAGCCCAAATGAGCATTCCCATTTCTACCCCACTCATGGCAGCATGGAGCTTTAGGTTTTACATCTTCACTAATTTGATTATGGGAAAATTGTTTCTTGACCCTTTAATCTATATTTTTACTTACTTGAGAAATTGAATACTTTCCTCATACATTCATTTCCTACTTGTATATTGCCTAATTATGTCTGCTCACTTTTTTATTGCTATTATTAATGTACAATTACATGAGCAACATTATGGTTACTAGACTCCCCCTATAATCAAGTCCCCACCACAAAGCCCATTAAAGCCACTGTCCATCAGCGTAGTAAGATGCTATAGAATCACTACTTGTCTTCTCTGTGTTATACTGCCTTCCCTGTATACCCTCCACCACAGCTACATTATGTGAGATAATTGTAAAAGCCCTTTTTCCCCCTTATCCCTCCCTTCCCACCTATCCTCCCCAGTCCCTTTCCCTTTGGTAACTGTTAGTCCATTCTTGGGTTCTGTGGATCTAATGCTGTTTTGTTCCTTCAGTTTTTTTCTTTGTTCTTATACTCCACAGATGAGTGAAATCATTTGATAGTGTCTTTCTCCGCCTGGCTTGTTTCACTGAGCCTAATACCCTCTAGCTCCATCCATTTTGTTGCAAATGGTAAGATTTGTTTTCTTCTTATGGCTGAATAATATTCCATTGTGTATATACACCACATCTTCTTTATCCATTTATCTACTGATGGACACTAAGGTTGCTTCCATTTCTTGGCTATTGTAAATAGTGCTGCAATAAACACTGGGGTGCATATGCCTTTTTCAAACTGGGCTGCTGCATTCTTAGGGTAAATTCCAAGGAGTAGAATTCCTGGGTCATATGGTATTTCTATTTTAAGTTTTTTGAGGAACCTCCATACAGCTTTCCACAATGGTTGAACTAATTTACACTCCCACCAGCAGTGTAGGAGGGTTCCCCTTTCTCCACATCCTCACCAACATTTGTTGTTGTTTGTCTTTTGGATGGCAGCCATCCTCACTGGTGTGAGGTGATAGCTCATTGTGGTTTTAATCTGCATTTCTCTGATGATTAGTGATGTGGAGCATCTTTTCATGTGCCTGTTGTCCATCTGAATTTCTTCTTTGGAGAAGTGTCTATTCATGTCCTCTGCCCATTTCTTAATTGGATTATTTGCTTTTTGTGCGTGAGTTCTTTATATATTTTGGATATCAACCCTTTATCAGATACGTCATTTATGAATATATTCTCCCATACTGTAGGATGTCTTTTTGTTCTCCTGATGGTGTCCTTTGCTGTACAGGAGCTTTTCAGCTTGATATAGTCCCACTTGTTCATTTTTGCTTTTGTTTCCCTTGCTCAGGGAGATATGTTCATGAAGAAGTCACTCATGTTTATGTCCAAGAGATGTTTGCCTATGTTTTTTTCTAAGAGTTTTATGGTTTCATGAGTTACATTCAGGTCTTTGATCGATTTAGAGTTTACTTTTGTGTATGGGGTTAGACAATAATGCGGTTTCATTCACTTACATGTAGCTGTCCAGTTTTGCCACCACCTGCTGTTGAAGAGGCTGTCATTTCCCTATTGTATATCCATGGCTCCTTTATCATATATTAATTGACCATATATTCTTGGATTTATATCTGGGCTCCCTGGTCTGTTCCATTGGTCTATGGGTCTGTTCTTGTGCCAGTACCAAATTGTCTTGATTACCGTGGCTTTGTAGTAGAGCTTGAAGTCCGGGAGCGTAATTTCCCCCACTTTATACTTCCTTCTCAGGATTGCTTTGGCTATTCGGTGTCTTTTGTGGTTCTATATGGATTTTAGAACTATTTGTTCTAGTTCATTGAAGAATGCTGTTGGTATTTGGATAGGGATTGCATTGAATCTATAGATTGCTTTAGGCAGGTTGGCCATTTTGACAATTTTAATTCTTCCTATCCATGAGCACGGGATGTATTTCCATTTATTGGTATCTTCTTTAATTTCTCTCATTAGTGTCTTGTAGTTTTTCAGAGTATAAGTCTTTCACTTCCTTGGTTAGGTTTATTCTTAAGTATTTTATTCTTTTGGATGTAATTGTGAATGGAATTGTTTTCCTGATTTCTCTTTCTGCTAGTTCACCATTAGTGTATAGAAATGCAACAGACTTTTGTGTATGAATTTTGTATCCTGCAGCTTTGCTGAATTCAGATATTAGTTTAGTAGTTTTGGAGTGGATTCTTTAGGGTTTTTTTTATGTACAATATCATGTCATCTGCAAACAGTGACAGTTTAACTTCTTCCTTGCCAATCTGGATGTCTTTTATTTCTTTGTCTTGTCTGATTGCCATGGCTAGGACCTCCAGTACTATGGAGAATAGAAGTGGGGAGAGTGGGCATCCTTGTCTTGTTCCTGATCTTAAAGAAATAGCTTTCAGCTCCTCACTGTTAAGTATAATGTTGATTGTGGGTTCGTCATATATGGCCTTTGTTATGTTGAGGTACTTGCCCTCTATTCCCATTTTGTTGAGAGTTTTTATCATGAATGGATGTTGAATTTTGTCAAATGCTTTTTTGGCATCTATGGAGATGATCATGTGGTTTTTGTCCTTTTTGTTGATGTGGTGGATGATATTGATGGATTTTCGAATGTTGTACCATGCTTGCATCCCTGAGATGAATCCCACTTGATCATGGTGTATGATCCTCTTGATGTATTTTTGAATTCGGTTTGCTAATATTTTGTTGAGTATTTTTGCATCTATGTTCATCAGGGATATTGGTGTGTAATTTTTTTTGTGTGTGGTGGATTTGTCTGGTTTTGGTATTAGAGTGATGCTGGCCTCATGGAATGAGTTTGGAAGTATTCCCTCCTCTTCTACTTTTTGGAAAACTTTAAAGATGATGAGTATTAGGTCTTCACTAAATGTTTGATAAAATTCTACAGTGAAGACATCTGGACCAGGCGTTTTGTTCTTAGGTAGTTTTTTGATTACCAATTCAATTTTGTTGGTTGTAATTGGTCTGTTCAGATCTTGTTTCTTCCTGGGTCATCCTTGGAAGGTTGTATTTTTCTAGAAAGTTGTCCATTTCTTCTAGGTTATCCAGTTTGTTATCATATAATTATTCATAGTATTCTCTAATAATTATTTGTATTTCTGTGATGTCCATAGTGATTTTTCCTTTCTAATTTCTGATTCTGCTTATGTGTATAGACTCTCTTTTTTTCTTGATAAGTCTGGCTGGGCATTTATCTATTTTGTTTATTTTCTCAAAGAACCAGCTTCTGCTTTCATTGATTCTTTTCATTGTTTTATTGTTCTCAATTTTATTTATTTCTCTTTTAATCTTTATTATGTCCCTCCTTCTATTGACTTTGGGCCTCATTTGTTCCTCCTTTTCTAGTTTCATTAATTGTGAGTTTAGACTGTTCATTTGGGATTGTTCTTTCCTGAGGTAGGCCTGTATTGCAATATATTTCCCTCTTAGCATGGCCTTCACTGCATCCCACAGATTTTGCGGTGTTGAATTATTGTTGTCATTTGCCTCCATTTATTGCTTGATCTCTGTCTTTATCTGGTCATTGATCCACTGATTATTTAGGAGCATGTTATTAAGCCTCCATGTATTTGTGGGCTTTTTCATTTTCTTTGAATAATTTATTTCTACTTTCATACCTTTGTGATCTGAAAAGCTGGTTGGTATAATTTCAATCTTTTTTAATTTACTGAGGCTCTTCTTGTGGCCTAGTATATGATCTATTCTTGACAATGTGCACTTGAGAAGAATGTGTATCCTGTTGCTTTTGGATGGAGTGCTCTGTAAATGTCCATTAGGCCCATCTGTTCTAATGCTTTGTTCAGTGCCTCTGTCTCTTTATTTATTTTCTGTCTGGTTGATCAGTCCTTTGGAATGAGTAGTGTGTTGAAGTGTCCCAAAATGAATGCATTACATTCTATTTCCCCCTTCAATTCTGTTAGTATTTTTTTTCACAGTTGTAGGTGATCCTGTGTTAGTGCATAGATATTTATAAGGGTATATATTCTTGTTTGATTGACCCCTTTATCATTATGTAATATCCTTCTTGGTCTCTTGTTAGTTTTGATGTCTATTTTATCTGATCAAGTACTGCAACTCCTGCATTTTTCTCCCTATTAGTTATATGAATTATCTTTTTCTATCTCTTCACTTTTAGTCTGTGTATGCCTTTGGGTTTAAAGTGAGTCTTTTGTAGGCAGCATATAGATGGGTCTTATTTTTTTATCCATTCAGTGACTCTACATCTTTTGATTGGTGCATTCAGACCATTTACATTTAGAGTGATTATCGATAGGTATGTACTTATTGCCATTGCAGGCTTTAGATTTGTGGTTACCAAAGGTTCAAGGGTAATTCCCTTACTATCTAACAGTCTAATTTAACTCACTTCATTTGCTATTACAAACACAACCTAAAGATTCTTTTTTTTTTCCTCCTGTTTCTTCCTCCTCCATTCTTTGTGTGTTATAAATCATATTCTGTACTCTTTGTCTATCCCTTGGGTGACATCTATTTTGTCTTAGGAATACTTCCATCTATAGGAGTCCCTCCAAAATGCACTGTAGAGGTGGTTTGTGGGATGTAAATTCTCTCTGCTTTCACTTATCTGAAAATTGTTTAATCCCTCCTTCAAATTTAAATGACATCCTTGTCAGGAAGAGTATTCTTGGTTCAAGGCCCTTCTGCTTCATTGCATTAAATATATCATTCCACTCCCTTCTGGCCTGTAAGGTTTCTGTTGAGAAATCTGATGATAGCCTGATGGGTTTTCCTTTGTATGTGATCTTTTTTCTCTCTCTAGCTGCTTTTAAAAGTCTGTCTTTATCCTTGATCTTTGCCATTTTAATTATTATATGTCTTGATGTTGTTTTCCTTGGGTCCCTTGTGTTGGGAGATCTGTGCATCTCGATGGTTTGAGAGACTATCTCCTTCCCCAGACTGGGGAAGTTTTCAGCAATTACCTCCTCAATGATTCTTTGTATCCTTTTTTCTCTCTCTTCTTCTTCTGGTACCCCTTTTATGTGAATATTGTTCTGTTTGTATTGGTCACACAATTCTCTCAATATTCTTTCATTCTTAGAGATTCTTTTTTTTCTCTGTGCCTCAGCTTCTTTGTATTCCTCTTCTCTAATTTCCGTTCCTTTTACTGTCTCTTCTACTGTGTCTGCTTTTAAATCCCTCCATTGTATGTTTTATTTCAGATAGGGAATTTCTTAATGATTGAATCTCCATCTTAAATTTGTTCCTGAGTTCTTGAATATTTTTCTGTACCTCCATAAGCATGTTTATGATTTTTACTTTGAACTCTCTTTCAGAAAGATTGGTGAGTTCAGTTTCATTTGGCCCTCTTTCTGGGGTTTGTGAGATTTTGGTCTGTTCCATGTTCTTTAGATGTTTCATATTTCTGTGTGGTGCCCTCTAGTGTCCAGAAGCCCCAGTCTCTGGAGCTGCTCAGCCCCTAGAGTGAGGTTGGGTATCCTAGGGGAGCAGAGCTGTTGCCTGGGGGGAGGAAATATCTGTTTCCTGACTCCCGTCTGCCCTACCTGTCTTCAGTATCACAGCCTGTGGGCCGAGCACACAGGTGTATGCCTCTGTAGTTGGCGTCTCTAGCTGTTGTAGGTGAGGCCTCTCTCTGGCTGCCCTGCTGCGAGAGCAGTGACTGCTGGTTTGCCAGCTGCTGCTGTCAGGCCTGGAGGAATGCTCAGCAGGCTGCGTATCACAGTGGTGGTCTTCAGCCAGGGGAATGGAGCACCTGAATCTCCCCAAAGTTCCCAATCTGCTGGGTTGCTTCCAAGTTTTGGCAATTAGGAATAAGACTCCTATAAACATCTGTGTGCAGATTTTGGTGTAGACATACATTTTTTATTTCTTTGGGTAAGTACTAAGGAGTGTGATTTTGGATCATAAGGTAAGAGTATGTTTAATTTTGTAAGAAACCACCAAACTGGTTTCTAAAGTAGCTGTACCATTTTGCATTCCCAACAGCACTGAACAAAAATTCCTGTTACTCTACATCCTCATCAGGATTTGGTGCTGTCGGTATTCCAGGTTTTGACCATTCTAATAGGTATAGTGGTATTATTGTATGACCCAGCAATTACCTTCCATGATATTTACCCAAAGGTGTTGAAAAGCTATGTCCACACAAAAACCTGCTCACCAATGTTTATAGCAGCTTTATTTAAATTGCTAGACCTTGAAAGCAGCCAAGATATCCTTCAGTAGGCAAATGGATAAATAAACCATGGCACATTCAGATAATGGAAGATTATTCAGTCCTAAAAAGAAATATGCTAACATGAGCTGTCTAATTTTTGTAATTTGCAATTTTCTATGACATATGAGGTTAAATAACTGTCCATATGCTTATTTGCCATCTGCCTACTTTCTTTGGTCAGCTGTCTCTTAAGCTCTTTGGCCCATTTTTTAATCAGGTTGATTGTGTTCTTATTGTTGAGTCATAAACATTCTTTGTGTATTTTGGATTATAGTCCTTTATCAGATGTGTCTTTTGCAAGCATTTCCTCCCAGTCTGTGTCTTGTATTCTCATTCTCTTGACGTCTTTTGCAGAGCAGAAGTTTTTAATTTTAATGAAGTCCAGCTAATCAATTTCTTTCATGGACTGTGCCTTTGGTATTATATCTAAACAGTCATTGCCATATTTAAGGTCACCTAGGTTTTCTCCTGTTATCATGTAGGAGTTTTATACTTTTGCAATTCACATTTAGGTCTGTAATCTAATTTTTGTAAAGTGTACAAAGTCTGTGTCTAGATTCTTTTTTTTGCATATGCATGTCCAGTTGTTCCAGTACCAACTGTTGAAAAGATATCTTTGCCTTATTATATTGTCTGTGCTCCTTTGTCAAAGATTAGTTGGCTATTGGGGTTAATTTCTGGGTTCTCTATTCATTCCATTGATCTATTTGTCTACTGTTTCACCAATACCATGCTGTCTTAATTACTGTAGCTTTTTAGTAAGCCTTGAAGTTGAGCAATGTCAGTCCTCCAGTTTTGTTCTTTTCCTTCAAAATTGTGTTGGCCATTCTGGGTCTTTGGCTGTCATATAAACTTTAGAATCAGTTTACCAATATATGCAAAACAACTTGCTGGGATATTGATTGGAATTATGTTGGATCTTTAGATCAAGTTGGGAAAAACTGACATCTTGGCACTACTGACTCTTCCTATCCAAGAACATGGAATATCTCTCCATTTATCTAGTTGTTCTTTGATTTTGTTCATCAGAGTTTCACAGTTTTTCTCATATAGATCTTGTACTTATTTTCTTAGATTTACATCTAAGTATTTCATTTCTCAGGGTGCTAATGTAAATGGTATTGTGTTTTTAATTTCAAACTCCACTTGCTCATTCCTGGTATATAGGAAAGTGATTGACTTTTGTATATTAACCTTATATCCTACAACCTACTATAATGGTTTATTAGTTTCATTTTTGTTCTGTTGATTCTTTCAGATTTTCTACATAGGCAATTGTGTCATCTGCCAAAAGAGTTTTATGTCTTCTTTCCCAATCTGTATACCTTTTTATTTCTTTTCCTTGTTCTATTGCATTAGCAAGGACTTCCAGTTCAATGAAAAGTAATGGTGAGGATTTCCGGGAAGATGGCGGAGTGAGCAGGGTGGTGGAAATATCCTCCCCAAACCATATATATTTATGAAAATACAACAAATACAACTATTCTTAAAAGAGAGACCAGAAGATATAGGATGGCACCCAGCCTGCAGCTACACCCGAGAGGACTTGGCACCACACAAGGCGGGTAAGATACAGAGCTGTGACCCAGCGGGACCCGAGCACTCCCCCACCCCAGCGCATCGGCGGGAAGAGAAGATTCAGAGCCGGGAGGGAGTGGAAGAACAGGCCTGCGAAATAACCAGCCCTGGTGATCTGCGCCGCGCTGACACACGTCATGTGGTGTATTGGAGATTGGAGAGACAGAGGGGCAGGATCTGAGCCTGGGAATGCACTGGGTTCTCGCAGCCGGCTTCCTGGGACAAAAGAAAAGCACACGCTTTTTTTTTTAGCAGTCTTAAAGAGACAGGGGCCCAACAGAGGAGCAGGATCATCCCAGCAAACTCAGCCCAGCAGTCTGGGAGTCCTGGAGAATTTCAGACCCCTTGGCTGGTGACTGGGAAAAAGTTGCCTTACTGAGACTTCCCACAGAGATCATTCCCGCCCCAGCCAGAGCTACAAAGGGCCCTGGGAAGTGGTGTGGCTGCAGGTGCAGAATAGTGGAGCAACAGCGCCACCTACAGCACCCCACAGAATCTACTCACAGCGGTCGTTTTTTTTTCTCTTTTCTTTTCTTTTCTTTCTTCTTTTTTCTTTTTAAAAGTCTTAAAGAGCCCAGCTGACATATGTGGCACCTACTAGCGACCACTTCTATCACCATGAAAAGGCAGAGGAATATGGTACAAACAAAACTTACCCAGACCCGGACAACACAAGAGAGGGAACTTGAAGGGATGGAAATGCACAACCTTCCTGAAAAGAATTCAGAACAAAAGTCATAACCATACTGATGGATCTACAGAGAAATATGCAAGAGCTGAGGGAGGAAGTGAGGGAAGTGAGGAAAGACAATTCAGATATCAGACAAGTGATCAACGGGCTTAACAGCAGAATGGATGAAATGCAAGAGACTGTTAATGGAATAGAAATCAGAGAATAGGAATACAGAGAACCTGAGGCAGAGACAGATAAAAGGATCTCTAGGAATGAAAGAATATTAAGAGAACTGTGTGACCAATCCAAACACAACAATATTCGCATTATAGGAGTACCAGAGGAAGAAGAGAGAGAAAAAGGGATAGAAAGTGTCTTTGAAGAAATAATTGCTGAAAACTTCCCCATGCTGGGGAAGGAAATAGTCTCGCAGTCCACGGAAGCCCACAGATCTCCCAACACAAGGGTCCCAAGGAAGACAACACCAAGACACATAATAATTAAAATAGCAAAGATCAAAGATAAGGAAAGAGTATTAAAGGCAGCCACAGAGGGAAAAAAGATCACCTACAAAGGAAAACCCATCAGACTATCATCAGACTTCTCAACAGAAACCTTACAGGCCAGAAGAAAATGGCATGATGTATTTAATATAATGAAACAGAAGGGCCTCAAACCAAGAATATTGTACCAGCACGATTATCATTTAAATATGACAGAGGGATTAAAAATTTTCCAGACAAGCAAAAGCTGAGAGAGTTTGCCTCCCATAAACCACCTCTACAGGGTATCTTAACGGACTGCTCAAGAGGGAAGGACTCCTAAGGCTAAAAAGATGTCACCAGAGAAAATAAAATCATAGCAAAGAAGGCAGACCATCCAAATACTAGCAAAAGTCAAAGAATAAAACACCTAGTATACAAAGAATGGAGGAGGAAGAATACGAAGGGAGAGAAATAAAGAAACATCAGACGGTGTTTACAATAACTTAACAAGAAAGTTAAGTTAGATTGTTAGATAGTAAAGAAGCAACCCTTGAACCTTTGGTAACCACGAATCTAAAGGCAGCAATGGCAATAAGTACATATCTATCGATAGTCAACCTAAATGTAAATGGACTGAATGCACCAATCAAAAGACACAGAGTAATAGAATGGATAAAAAAGCAAGAACCATCTATATGCTGCTTACAAGAGACTCCCCTCAAACCCAAAGATATACACAGACTAAAAGTGAAGGGATGGAAAAGATATTTCATGCAAACAACAGGGAGAAAAAAGCAGGTGTTGCAGTACTTGTATCAGACAAAATAGACTTCAAAATGAAGAAAGTAACAAGAGATAAAGAAGGACATTACATAATGATAAAGGGGTCAGTCCAACAAGAGGATATAACCATTATAAATATATATGCACCCAACACAGGAGCACCGGGATATGTGAAACAAATACTAACAGAATTAAAGGAGGAAATAGACAGCAATGCATTCATTTTAGGAGACTTCAACACACCACTCACTCCAAGGGACAGATCAACCAGACAGAGAATAAGTAAAGACACAGAGGCACTGAACAACACACTGGAACAGATGGACCTAACAGACATCTACAGAACTCTACACCCAAAAGCAACAGGATACACATTCTTCTCAAGGGCACATGGAACATTTTCCAGAATAGATCACATACTATGCCATAAAAAGAACCTCAGTAAACTCAAAAAGATTGAAATTCTACCAACCAACTTCTCAGATCACAAAGGTATAAAACTAGAGATAAATTTTAGAAAGAAAATAAAAAGGCTCACAAATACATGGAGACTTAACAACATTCTCCTAATTAATCAATGGGTTAACGACCAAATCAAAACAGAAATCAAAGAATATATGGAGACTAATGACAACAACAACACAAAGCCACAACTTCTGTGGGACGCAGCAAAGGCAGTTCTAAGAGGAAAGTATATTGCAATCCAGGCCTATTTAAAGAAGGAAGAACATTCCCAAATGAATAGTCTAAAGACACAATTACTGAAATTGGAAAAAGAAGAACAAATGAGGCCCAAAGTCACCAGAAGGAGGGACATAATAAAGATCAGAGAAGAAATAAATATAAATTGAGAAGAATAAAACAATAGAAAAAAATCAATGAAACCAGGAGCTGGTTCTTTGAAAAAATAAACAAAATAGATAAACCCCTAGCCAGACTCATTAGGAGAAAAAGAGAATCTACACACATAAACACAATAAGAAATGAGAAAGGAAAAATAACGACGGACCCCACAGAAATACAAAGAATTATAAGAGAATATTATGAGAATGTATATGCTAGCAAGCTGGAAAACGTAGAAGAAATGGACAACTTCTTAGAAAAATACAACCTCCCAAGTCTGACCAAACAAGAAACAGAAAAACTAAACAAATCAATCACCAGCAATGAAATTGAATTGGTAATAAAAAGACTACCCAAGAACAAAACCCCCAGACCTGATGGATTCACCTCTGAATTCTACCAGTCATATAGAGAAGAAATAACACCCATTCTCCTTAATGTTTTCCAAAAAAAAAAAAGAAAAGGAGGGAATACTTCCAAACTCATTCTATGAAGCCAGCATCACTCTAATACCAAAACCGGGCAAAGACCTCACCAAAAAATAAAATTACAGACCAATATCCCTGATGAACGTAGATGCAAAAATACTCAACAAAATATTAGCAAACCGAATTCAAAAATACATCAAGAGGATCATACACCATGATCAAGTGGGATTCATCCCAGGGATGCAAGGATGGTACAACATTCGAAAATCCATCAACATCATCCACCACATCAACAAAAAGAAGAACAAAAACCACATGATCATCTCCATAGATGCTGAAAAAGCATTTGACAAAATTCAGCATCCATTCTGATTAAAACTCTCAACAAAATGGGTATAGACGGCAAGTACCTCAACATCATAAAGGCCATATATGACAAACCCACAGCTAACATCATACTTAACAGCGAGAAGCTGAAAGCTTTTCATCTAAGATCGGGAACAAGACAGGGATGCCCACTCTCTCCACTGTTATTCAACATAGTCCTGGAGGTCCTAGCCACAGCAATCAGACAAAACAAAGACATACAAGGCATCCAGATTGGTAAAGAAGAAGTCAAATTGTCACTATTTGCAGATGACATGATACTGTACATAAAAAACCCTAAAGACTCCATTCCAAAACTACTAGAACTAATATCTGAATTCAGCAAAGTTGCAGAATACAAAATTAACACACAGAAATCTGTTGCTTTCCTATACACTAATGATGAACTAACAGAAAGAGAAATCAGAAAAGCAATTCCATTCACAATTGCATCAAAAAGAATAAAATACCTAGGAATAAACCTAACGAAGGAAGTGAAAGACCTGTACTCTGAAAACTACAAGACACTCCTAAGAGAAATTAAAGAGGACACTAACAAATGGAAATTCATCCCATGCTCTTGGCTAGGAAGAATAAATATTGTCAAAATGGCTGTACTACCTAAAGCAATCTACAGATTCAACACAATCCCTTTCAAAATACCAACAGCTTTCTTCAATGAACTGGAACAAATAAATCTAAAATTCATATGGAACCACAAGAGACCCCGAATAGCCAAAGCAATCCTGAGAAGGAGGAATAAAACAGGGAGAATTATGCTCCCTGACTTTAAGGTGTACTACAAAGCCACAGTAATCAAGACAATTTGGTATTGGCACAAAAACAGACCCACAGACCAGTGGAACAGAATAGAAAATCCAAACATTAACCCAAACATATACAGTCAATTAATATTTGATAAAGGAGCCTTGGATATACAATCGGGAGATGACAGGCTCTTCAGCAGCTGGTGTTGAAAAAACTGGACAGCTACATGTAAGAGAATGAAACTGGACTACTGTCTAACCCCATACACAAAGGTACACTCAAGGTGGATCAAAGACCTGAATGTAAGTCATGAAACCATAAAACTCTTAGAAAAAAACATAGGCAAAAATCTCTTGGACATAAACATGAGCGACTTCTTCATGAACACATCTCCCTGAGCAAGGGAAACAAAAGCAAAAATGAACAAGTGGGACTATATCAAGCTGAAAAGCTTCTGTACAGCAAAGGACACCATCAGTAGAACAAAAAGTCATCCTACAGTATGGGAGAATATATTCATAAATGAGATATCAGATAAGGGGTTGACATCCAAAATATATAAAGAACTCACGCACCTCAACAAACAAAAAGCAAATAATCCAATTAAGAAATGGGCAGAGGACATGAATAGGCACTTCTGTAAAGAAGAGGTTCAGATGGCCAACAGGCACATGAGAAGATGCTCCACATCGGTAATCATCAGAGAAATGGAGATTAAAACCACAATGAGATATCACCTCACACCAGTGAGGATGGCCAACATCCAAAACACAAACAACAACAAATGTTGGCGAGGATGTGGAGAAAAGGGAACCCTCCTACACTGCTGCCGGGAATGCAAATTAGTTCAACCATTGTGGAAAGCAGTATGGAGGTTCCTCAAAAAACTGAAAATAGAAATACCATTTGACCCAGGAATTCCACTCCTAGGAATTTACCCTAAGCCCAATTTGAAAAAGAGAGACGCACCCCTATGTTTATCGCAGCACTATTTACAATAGCCAAGAAATGGCAGCAACCTAAGTGTCCATCAGTAGATGAATGGATAAAGAACAGGTGGTACATATACACAATGGAATATTATTCAGCCATAAGAAGAAAACAAATCCTACCATTTGCAACAACATGGATGAAACTGGAGGGTATTTTGCTCAGTGAAGTAAGCCAAGCCGAGAAATACAAGTATCAGATGATTTCACTTATATATGAGTATAAGAACAAAGAAAAATCCTGAAGGAACAAAACAGCAGCAGACTCACAGAACCCAGGAACGGACTAATAGTTACCAAAGGGAAAGGGACTGGGGAGGATGGGTGGGAAGGGAGGGAGAAGAGGGAAAAAGGGGCATTACGGTTAGCAGATGTAATGTTAGGGGGGCACGGGGAGGGCTGTACAACTCAGAGAAGACAAGTAGAGACTCTATAGCATCTCACTACGCTGATGGACAGTGACTGTAATTGGGTTGGTGGGGGGGACCTGATGAAGGGGGTAGTTAAATAACCATAATATTGCACATGTACCTGTGGATTAATGATACCAAAATAAATTATTTAAAAAAAAGGAAAGTAATGATGAGAGGGGATATCCTTGCCTCATACCTGATGTCAGTGCGAGTGTCTGCTCAGTTTTTCTGAGATCTATAGTTTTTTTCTTTTTTAATATATTATTTTTGTATGAGCATCATTACCTGAATCATATTTATGCCAAATATTCTTCTAGATTGCAGGTTTTTAAAATTGTGTTAAAGTATTTCCTTCATAACATAGTTGCTAACTTTTATGTGTTCAAATTTCACTCCTTCTCCTTGTGATTTCTGGAAGTAAATCTGTATTTTCCTTTCTCCATTTAGGAGAAATAGCACCAGACCCCCTCCATGCACAGTCTCTCCACAGTTTACCACTAGGTAATCCTGGCACACCCCTTGGAACTGCTGCCGACAGCGGAACCAAGCGGAACCAAGGGAGGTCTATCGCCTGAAACTCAGGGAGCCACCTGTGGGCTGGCTATAGGACTAATTGTTTGGAGGAGGGTCAACTTCCCAGAATATTTACCCAAGAAAGGAATTCTGCCTTAAAGATCTCCTCTACCAGAGGTATGATGGGTTGGTTCTGAAGGAAGGCTTCAGTTTAGTAGAACATTTGAGAAATGTGTGGGAAGGGGTCTGGTGGGGATCAGGAATGAGAGAGAGGAAGAAGAGTTAGAGTAAATTGTAAATCACCGAAGGGATAAGGGAGCCTCACCAAAGAGCTACGGAACTAAGCAATCTTTTCTTATTTCCTATTTATTTTTTAAAACCTGGTAAGTCAAGTTCAGTGAAGGAGTTGTTATTTAACTAAACCTGCAATTTGCATATTACACCATCCATGTCAACTGTGTGTAAGGTTCTGAGGGATTGTGGGTGACTTAGATGTTTACAGCTCTGTATATTGGTGCTTTTTCTAAGTCTAGAGTCTTTTCTACATTCAGTGTGGAAAAATTGAGGAAGGAAGTGAGGATGTTTGGAAGTTAATACTTCCGTTAGAAGGGATATTAGCAATCGAGAAACAGTTTAGAGACTTAGGGAAGGGAATTGGGTGATCGATGGGTGCTGTTAACCCAGGATCGAGGAGTTTTCCAGGATGCAGGACTTGCAGTGTTAAAATCTGTACAGTCCCAAGCAAACTGGGACAGTGAATCATCTAGGTTTGTGTGCACACACACATCTAATTTAATCCTCCCCCAAAATAAAACAATGGCTTTGTTACATCCACCTTTGGCAGAGTATGAAACTGCAGGTCTAGGAGATTTCAAACTTCCTTAAATGCACTCAAACTGGCAATGAAGGAGTTGAGATTTGAACTTTGTTCTGTCTGATGTCAGTGCCCTTTCTACCTGCCACCCTTGATCTCAATTATCTGTTGTGCAGATACACTTGCTCTTTCATCCACTTACTCAACACCAGAGTGCCAAATACGTGCTGTGCTAAGGACTGGATTATAGATGATTTACAACAGCCTCTGTCATATTGATAAATCAAGCAAGTCAATGAGTAACAATGGGAGCAATAGTTCAATAATAATAACCACAACAATAGGGAAAAAATTGCGAGAGTTCCAATATGATTGGAATCTTAAGGCAACTCAGTTAACCATTAAACTAGGTACTTACATCTTCTGAGAAGCACTTGGAATCAGGAGATTGTTAGCAACAGGCTTTTTCTAGACTAGGGCTGTGTTAGGAATCCAGGTGGAACAAAGATCTCTGTCTTTTGTGTCTGTCTGTCCATCTCTCACGAATACTTTCACTTCCTGCTTGATTAAGTTCAAACTCCAGCCATCTTGATTATCTTCCCCTCACTTGAGGGCTGGGCTGGATTGCATTCAAGGTTTGCTGAGAGTAGAAGTTATACTCATTTTCTTAATTGGAAGAGAGAAAAAAAGCTGATGTACAAAGCCTCAGACATTTAACAGCACATTATAGTTGCCTGTTTATTTCTTGACCTGCTTCCATTGTAGGCTCCATGCCAGTTGGTGTCCTCTGGTCTCGTTTGGTCACACATCCAGTGTTTAGCACATAGTCAGCATCTGCTGTTTGATGAATGAGTGTGTAAACCATTAAAACCAGAAATTCCTGAAGAAAATTGTTTCCAACATCTAAAATCAGTTTTCTAGTTTGATAATAAATAATGTTAAAGGACAAGAAATGTTAAACACAACCTCTTTTAAGAAAAAAGTATCTCTTAAACTCCATCGTACTGCTGTAAGCAATTGCAGTGAAAGTTACAAGAATTGCCAGAAAGAACAACTTTGATGGCCGAAGAAATGAAACTGAGTAGGGTTGACTTAGATCTGCATTATTTTAATTTCATTTCCCTGTTTTAAAAGTAAGCAATAAAAATGAACAGGACAGACTTGGTTATGAATTGTTTATGACTTTTGGGAGTGGTCTCCTAACTCAATGCACTCATTTACATTTTGTGGGATGTGGTAGTACTTATCTGTATCTTCTTTTAACTCAACCCTTGCAGCTCAGCCAGGGATTGGAAAGACAATAGAGGCTGATGGGCACAGTGTCTGTGAAGAGGCCAGTTAGCTGAGCAGACTGGCATGGTGTCCATTGTTGAGACCCAGGAAGGCATGTCTAGAGAATCTAAAAGTTATCACCTGACACCAATCCTTTGTGAGAGCCCAACAGAGGCCTCCCTTATTTTAGGTGAGTGCAACCCGATTGTTCTTGAACACTTCTGGGTGCTCCCATTCAGGTGGTGATGGGAAAATGAAGACAGTGGGTCCCCACCCTCCTCTGCTCCTGCCATCTCTTCCCAACTGCTGACCATTCACTGACTTCTCCCTGCTGCTCCTGAGCTTCTAAGGGATGTCCCTGTCCTTTCCACACAAAGAAGACAACCAGAGTGGCCAAGGGAGGACAGCCAGTCACAAAGGTATCCACTTACCTCCCCTGCCTTCCTCCCCTCCACCCCATTCTCAGGTGCTTGGGGTCAGCTGACTCCCCAGAAATGAAAGTTCCTCTTGTTCTGAAGTGTCCCCAGCAACTTGGAATCTGTTATAGGCTGCCTTCTTCTCCATGTCTGTGGGTGAATTGTGGGGTCCATTCACCTCTGCTTTCCTAAATCCTCCAAATCCCTCTCTTAGACCTGGCATGTTCAGGATTTAGCTCCTCAAATTTTATTTAAAGGGTCTGATTTACAAATAAGAGAGGGAGCACATGCTAGGCAGCACATGTCTGAAACTTAAGGAAGAGAGGAGAGGATAGAAGGAGAGAAAGAAGGAAAGTAGGGAGGGATGGAGGGAAGGAAGAAAGGAGCTGTTTTAGAAAATGAGAAATATTAAAAGGCTATTTAACTGATATTGCAGACACTAAAGTTCCATACAAAAGATATAATTATGAAAAACAAGACTGTGGGTAAAATTGCAATATTTCCAGAATCTCTTGCCTGGTTTTAGTGTATCTCCATATCTACAGGCATTTCCAAGGGTCGGAGAGAAGTAATTCATCTCCATATCAGTGGATAATTACCTGAGCTAGAGGGCTTATCTGGACCTGAGAAGTTGGGGAGAGTATTCACTCACTTTTGCTGCAGCAAGAGAGAGAGAGATGCCGGATGGCTGTTTGTAAGGAATAAACGGGCTTTAAACTTTATTTCTCCCTTTGATTAATTTCAGTTTCAGCTAGTCATTTTTCCCTGGGATTTCCCCTCCCTGGATTTACAAAGATTCATAAACATTTTTATTTTTCTTTAATTGGCCCCTGAGCGGACCAGATGACTCACCACCGGTCTGCTGAGATCAACCTGCAGTCTGGGAGCTGTAACAAATGTGTGGCTTATAGTGTTTAACATGCAGACCCAATTTTGTGTCATATTCTCACAGAAACTTATTTATTACAAACTTCTCTATAAATCTACATAGTATGTATGCACATTTCATTTAATATGTAAATGACATATACCATTGTGCACTAGCAAAGACACCAGAGTTTGTTTACTCATTCCCCAAATGTTAAAAGATTTCAGTTGTTTCAGCCCTTAAATGTTACAGTTAATGCTGCTCTACTTTATCTCAGGAGAGAGGATTTCTTGCTTCTCTAATGTATTTCTTTGTTTCTTTGTGTGCTTGCTTGTTCACAAACAGGCAGCCTTTATGTTTGTTCCCTTTTTGTGTTTATTACTATATTATTGTCCCTCCCCCCAAAAGGATCAGCATTATTGGCATGTCTAGATTTTAAAGGAAGAATGGGGTGGTTTTCCAGGCACTTTCTAGTTACTTGGTAGGCTTTCACTAAATACCTGTTGGTGAATTTCTCTTTTCTTTTAAAAGAAATCCCCATACAGAGTCTTCTGAGATAGAGTCCAAGGATAAGGAGAATCACAGGCTCAGGGGTCCTACTGTGTGGATGAGCCCCTGAATCCTGGGCCATATCAGGAAGATGACCCTAGCCTCCCAGATCTAGAAACCCACAACTACATCACCCTGCTTCTTGGGTGGGAGCCTTCTGCAGCATCTTGGGCTGATCATGGGGACCAGGTTTTTCATGAGGCCAGTTTTTAAGCCCCCAAGTATGACCTGATTGAGGAAGGGCTGTAAACCCGCAAAGTGGTCTGCTTGGCAGACCAGGATTGCCTTTATAAAGCTGGGCACTGGATCTGATCAGATGAGACACAAATGTGGGGATTTTTCATGTGGTTGGTGGTGGGGAAGAGGATTATCAGACTGGGGTGATTTTCATAGGGGAAAGCCTGGAAAAGGCACTATTTTGGAAACTTAGGAAGTACACAAGTGTCCCGGACACTGAAGCTATTGAGAAGAATCATGAAAAAGGGTAAGAGAGAGAGAGATTTTTGCCAGCTCATATTTGTCTGGGGGATGGATGGTTCTGTCCTCAGTAAGCTACTGCAATTTTATGAATTCCCACTCAATTCCACAGGGTGTAAAAATGGAAACGGCAGAGATTTCTCAAGATGGCGGCGTGAGTAGGGTGGCGGAAATCTCCCAAAACCATATAGGTTTTGAAAATACAGCAAATACAACTATTCCTAAAAGAGAGAACAGAAGATACAGTACAACAGCCAAGCTACATCTATATCTGCGAGAACTCAGCACCTCACGAAAAGGGTAAGATGCAAAGCTGTGACCCGGCAGGACCTGAGCACTCCCCCACCCCAGCGCATAAGTGAGAGGAAAAGAATCAGAGTAGGGAGGGAGTGGAAGCACAGGACTGCTAAATAACCAGCCCTGGTGATCTGCACCGGGAGCACAGACACACATTGCATGGTGTACTGGATATTTGAGAAATGGAAAAGTAAAATCCGAGACAGAGACTGTGAGCAGGTCCCCACAGCCAACTCCCCTTGGACAAAAGAAAAGCAGGCACTTTAAAAGTCTTAAAGGAACAAAGGCTTAACAGGTGGACAAAATCATACAGGCACACTTAGCCCAGCAGGCTGGGAATCTTAAGGAACTTCATTCGCCCTAGCCCCCTGGGTGGCAACGCAGCTCCAAAGCCCCTCACGGTGATAAGCAGGCTGTGTTCATTACCCCCCGCTGGTACTGCAAGCAAACCTGCTGACCTGCCATTGCTTCAGACCAGCCAGGGAGCAGCCCTGCCCACAGCAACCATACAGAGTCTTCTCCCAGTGTGCAGCTAACCGAGCCAGACCCACTGGCTGCCCCCTGTGTGCAGCTGCTCGGCACAGAGGAAGCCGGCGACAAGTCCAGAAGGCACAAAGGGGCGTCGTTCTCCCAGGAGAACACACACAGCTCATCTGCAACCCTTGCTAATGCCGTAGGCTATCCTGAGGGCCCCCTCGCCCACAGCAGCTCAGGGGATTAACGCAGAGACAGCTCCCTGTGTGCAGTTAACTGGCACAGGCCACAGAGAAGGGCAAGGTGACCTGCAAGCAGGAAGGGACTTGGTTCTCCCAGCTGACACACACGCCACTTGCCAGCAATCACTTCTATCGCCATGAAAAGGCAGAAGAACCTGATACAGTCCAAAATCACTCAAATGCCAGAGAGAGGGCCTGGTGAGACAGATATAACCAATCTTCCTGAAAAAGAATCCAAAATAAAAGTCATAACCATGCTGATGGAGCTGCAGAGAAATATGGAAGAGATAAGGGATGAAGTCCAGAGGGAGATAACAGAAATGAAACAAGCAATGGAAGGACTTAGGAGCCGACTGGATGAGGTGCAAGAGACTGTTAATGGAATAGAAATCAGACAACAGGAATACAGAGAAGCTGAGGCAGAGAGAGATAAAAGGATCTCTAGGAATGAAAGAATATTAAGAGAACTGTGTGACCAATCCAAACACAACAATATTCGCATTATAGGAGTACCAGAGGAAGAAGAGAGAGAAAAGGGGATAGAAAGGGTCTTTGAAGAAATAATTGCTGAAAACTTCCCCAAGCTGGGGAAGGGAATAGTCTCTCAGACCATGGATGTCCACAGATCTCCCAACACAAGGGACCCAAGGAGGACAAGACCAAGACGTATAATAATTAAAGTGGGCAAAGATCAAAGACAAGGACAGGGTATGAAAAGCAGACAGAGAAAGAAAAAAGATCACCTACAAAGGAAAACCCATCAGGTTATCATCAGACTTCTCAACAAAAACCTTACAGACCAGAAGAGAATGGCATGATATATTTAATGCAATGAAACAGAAGGGCCTCGAGCCAAGGATACTGCATCCAGCAAGATTATTTTTTAAATTTGAAGGAGGGATTAAACAATTTCCAGATAAGCAAGAGCTGAGGGAATTTACCTCCCACAAAGGACCTCAACGGGGTATTTTAGAGGGGCTGCTCTAGATGGAAGTACTCCTAAGGCTAAATAGATGTCACCAGAGAAAATTAATTCACAGCAAAGAAAGAAGACCAACCAAATACTAACTAAAGGCAAAAAATAAAATCAACTATCCACAATAGCAGTCAAAGGAAACACAAAAGAGTACAGAATAAAACACCCAACATATAAAGAATGGAGGAGGAAGAATACGAAGGGAGAGGAATTAACAATCATCATCCTATGTTTATAATAGTTTAATAAGAGAGTAGAGTTAGACCGTTAGGTAGTAAAGAAGCTACCCTTGAACCTTTTGTAACCACTAATCCAAAGCCTGCAATAGCAATAAGTACATATCTATCAATAATCACCCTAAATGTAAATGGACTGTGTGCACCAATCAAAAGACACAGAGTAATAGAATGGATAAAAAAGCAAGACCCATCTATATGCTGCTTACAAGAGACTCCCCTCAAACCCAAAGATATACACAGACTAAAAGTGAAGGGATGGAAAAAGATATTTCATGCAAACAATAGGGAGAAAAAAGCAGGTGTTGCAGTACTTGTATCAGACAAAATAGACTTCAAAACGAAGAAAGTAACAAGACATAAAGAAGGACATTACATAATGATAAAGGGGGCAATCCAACAAGAGGATATAACCATATATAAATATATATGCACCCAAAATGGGAGAGCCGGCATATGTGAGACAAATACTAACAGAATTAAAGGAGGAAATAAAAGCAATGCATTCATTTTAGTAGACTTCAACACACCATTCACTCCAAGGGACAGATCAACCAGACAGAAAATAAGTAAAGACACAGAGGCACTGAACAACACCCTAGAACAGATGGACCTAACAGACATCTACAGAACTCTACACTCAAAAGCAACAGGATACACATTCTTCTCAAGGGCACATGGAACATTTTCCAGAATAGACCACATACTAGGCCACAAAAAGAACCTCAGTAAATTCAAAAAGATTGAAATCCTACCAACCAACTTCTCAGATCAAAAAGGTATAAAACTAGAAATAAATTTTAGAAAGAAACCAAAAAGGCTCACACACACATGCAGACTTAACAACATGCTCCTAAATAATCAATGGATCAATGACCAAATTAAAACAGAGATCAAGCAATATACAGAAACAAAAGAAAACAACAGCACAATGCCCCAACTTGTATGGGATGCAGTGAAGGCAGTTCTAAGAGGAAAGTACACAGCAATCCAGGCCTATTCAAAAAAGGAAGAATAATCCCCAAAGAATAGTCTAAAGTCACAATTCTTGAAACTGGAAAAAGAACAAATGAGGCCCAAAGTCAGCAGAAGGAGGGACGTAGTAAAGATCAGAGAAGAAATAAATAAAATTGAGAAGAATAAAAGAATAGAAAAAAATCAATGAAACCAAGAGCTGGTTCTTTGAGAAAATAAACAAAATAGATAAACCCCTAGGCAGACTTATTAAGAGAAAAAGAGAATCTACACACATAAACAGAATCAGAAATGAGAAAAGAAAAATCACGACGGACCCCACAGAAATACAAAGAATTGTTAGAGAACACAATGAAAATCTATATGCTAACAAACTGGATGACCTAGAAGAAATAGACAACTTTCTAGAAAAATACAACCTTCCAAGACTGACCAAGCAGAAAATCTAAACAGACCAATTACCAGCAATGAAATTGAATCGGCAATCAAAAACTACCCAAGAACAAAACCCCCGGGCTAGATGGATTCACCACTGAATTTTATCAGACATTTAGAGAAGACATAATACCCATTCTCGTTAAAGTTTTCCAAAAAATAAGAAGAGGAGGGAATACTTCCAAACTCATTCTATGAAGCCCGCATCACTCTAATACCAAAACCAGGCAAAGACCCCACCAAAAAAGAAAATTACAGACCAATATCCCTGATGAACATAGATGCAAAAATACTCAACAAAATATTAGCAAACTGAATTCAAAAATACATCAAGAGGATCATACACCATGATCAAGTGGGATTCATCTCAGGGATGCAAGGAGGGTACAACATTCGAAAATCCATAAACATCATCCACTACATCAACAAAAAGAAGGACAAAAACCACATGATCATCTCCATAGATGCTGAAAAAGCATTCGATAAAATTCAATGTCCATTCATGATAAAAACTCTCAACAAAATGGGTATAGAAGGCAAGTACCTCAACATCATAAAGGCCATATATGACAAACCCACAGCCAACATCACACTTAAGAGCGAAAAGCTGAAAGCTTTTTACCTAAGGTTGGGAACAAGGCAGGGATGCCCACTCTCACCACTTTTATTCAACATAGTGCTGGAGGTCCTAGCCAGGGTAATCAGACCAAACAATGAAGCAAAAGGCATCTAAATTGGTAAGGAAGAAGTCAAACTGTCACTATTTGCAGATGACTTGGTATTGTACATAAAAAACCCTAAAGAATCCACTCCAAAACTACTAGAACTAATACCTGAATTCAGCAAAGTTGCAGGATACAAAATTAATACACAGAAATCTGTTGCATTCCTACACACTAATGATGAACTAGCAGATAGAGAAATCAGGAAAACAATTCCATTCACAATTGCATTAAAAAAAAACCTAGGAATAAACCTAACCAAGGAAGTGAAAGACCTATACCCTGAAAACTTACAAGGTACTCTCAAGAGAAATTAAAGAGGACACTAATAAATGGAAATTCATCCCATGCTCTTGGGCAGGAAGAATTAATATTGTCAAAATGGCCATCCTGCCTAAAGCCATCTACAGATTCAATGCAATCCCTATCAAAGTACTAACAGCATTCTTCAATGAACTGGAACAAATAGTTCTAAAATTTATATGGAACCACAAAAGACCCCAAATAGCCAAAGCAATCCTGAGAAGGAAGAATAAAGCAGGGGGGATCTCGCTTCCCAACTTTAAGCTCTCGTGCAAAGCCACAGTAATCAATACAATTTGGTACTGGCACAAGAACAGACCCACAGACCAGTGGAACACAATAGAGAGTCCAGATATTAACCCAAACATATATGGTCAATTAATATATGATAAAGGAGCCATGGATATACAATAGGGAAATGACAGCCTCTTCAACAGCTGGCGGTGGCAAAACTGGACAGCTACATGTAAGAGAATGAAACTAGATTACTGTCTAACTCCATACACAAAAGTAAACTCAAAATGGACCTGAATGTAAGTCATGAAACCATAAAACTCTTAGAAGAAAATATGGGCAAAACTCTCTTGGACATAAACATCAGCAACTTCTTCATGAACATACCTCCCAGGGCAAGGGAAACAAAATCAAAATGAACAAGTGGGACTATGTCAAACTAAAAAACTTCTGTACAGCAAAGGACACCATCAGTAGAATAAAAAGATATCCTACAGTATGGGAGAATATATTCATAAATGACATATCCAATAAAGGGCTGACATACAAAATATATAAACAGCTTACGATCCTCAACAAACAAAAAGCAAATAATCCAATTAAAAAATGGACAGAGGATCAGAACAGACACTTCTCCAAAGAAGAAATTCAGATGGCCAACAGGCACATGAAAAGATGCTGCACATTGCTAATCATCAGAGAAATGCAAATTAAAACCACAATGAGATATCACCTCACACCAGTTAGGATGGCCACCATCCAAAAGACAAACCACAACAAGTGCTGGTGAGGATGTGGAGAAAGGGGAACCCTACTACAATGCTGGTGGGTATGTCAATTAGCTCACCATTGTGGAAAGCAGTATGGAGGTTCCTCAAAAAACTCAAAATTGAAACACCTTTTGACCCAAGAATTCCAGTCCTAAAAATTTACCCTAAGAATGCAGGAGCCCTGTTTCAAAAATACATATGCACCCTTATATTTATCACAGCACAATTTACAATAGCCAGGACATGGAAACAACCTAAGTGTCCATCAGTGGATGGATGGATAAAGAAGATGTGGTACATATTCACAGTGGCATATTATTCAGCCATAAGAAGAAAACAAATCCTACCATTTGCAACAACCTGGATGGAGCTAGAGGGTATTATGCTCAGTGAAACAAGCCAGGTGGAGAAAGACAAGAATCAAATAATTTCACTCATCTGTGGAGTATAAGAACAAAGGAAAAACTGAAGGAACAAAGCAGCAGCAAACTCATAGAACCCAAGAATGGACTAACAGTTACCAAAGGGAAAGGGACTGGGGAGGATGGGTGGGAAGGGAGGGATAAGGGGGGAAAGGGGCATTACAATTAGCACACATAATGCAGTGGCGGGGTACATGGAAAATGCAGTATTTACAGAGAAAACAAGCAATGATTCTATAGCATCTTACTGTGCTGATGGACAGTCAGTGTAATGGGGCATATGGGGGGGGGACTTGATAGTAGGGGGAGTCTAGTAATCA
>JAVSCE010019117.1:0-34021 GCA_032199065.1 Smutsia gigantea
GCAACATGGTATGGGGGACTATGTCCTTGGAAATCCGAACTAATTACTGGTCTTACTTTTATTATTTTTAAATGTGCATCTTCAAACAAGTCAGTTTTCTGCTCTAGCCCCATTTATGAAATGGAAGAGTCACTAATATGCTGGTTTTCCAACTTTATTTTAATACTAGAATCCTTATTTGCAGTACAATTGTATTCAAACACCTCGAAGTGGAATCCCTTAATTTGCAGTGAGGAGGCAGGGAGCGGGGTGTGGAGCCTACCCATTTGACCCCACTTCTGCTGCGACAGCACCAGTCGCTTCACTCAGGAGCCTGAGGGCCCATTTTGAAAGCACATGTGGAGAGGAGCCTCCAGGCCTGAGTCCTGTCTGTGACTTCCGCTCCTCACTCTTCTCGCTTGGGTGCAGAGCATCTGGCTGAATATCAATTCGTGGATAACGTCAGAGAAAGCGGGAGTCGGGAAGCAAACACCTTGCAGAATATAAAAAAGAAAAGCCTTTTTCCCTAACAGACAGCAGAAAACAGAGCTCAAGTCTCTATAGGAATGTTTGTTAAATAGGCTTGATTCCCACCGTCACACCTGCAGGCATCCCTTTCCTGGCTTGTTCAGCGTTATGGAGTGGACACCCTCCCTACAGACAGGCCTGCGCCTGTTCCCTCAGTGGGGAAGGCACCTGTACCACAAACTCAGCCTCACCACCACCTGCCGTTCCACCCTGCAGCACCAGAAACGGCCACCCAGAACCCAGTGACGTGCCAGCTACAGGTCCTCTCTGTGGCCAGCCAGCCAGAGGGCCAGAGGGGTGCAGAAAACTCTGGTGCAAAGGAGTAATTTAATAATGATACTCTTATTTCTTGAGCAGTAACTATATGGCAGGGACTATGCTAAGAGCTCTATTACTATACATAGGGTAGCAAGGCCTGCAGAGCAGCTTCTATTATTGCTCCTCACAGGCGGAGAAACCAACTCAGACAAGCGATCTAGCTCACCAAAGATGAGCCCCAGGCACCTCCATCTCCCTTCCTGGCCCGCATTGGACCTCTGCCTGGGGCGCCCACCTGCTTAGCTAAGATGCAGAGACACTGACAAACCCTTCAGCCTGGGTGGCTACATGACTTTCCTTAGTTCAGCCGATAAACTGGTCACAGGGAGACCAAGCAAATGCCGCTTGTACACAAAACCACCTAATGTCTGAAATACCACTAGATGTTTAGAAAATATTTTAGATCACTGACTATGGTAGAAAGTAATTTACATCGTGGAGGTAATCATTTAAACACTGAGATTAGCCAAATTATTACCTATTCAGCTAATTATCTTCTAATTATGTAATTTAAAAAATAAACATTGTGTTATTCCAGCCAATGTCAAATTCTTTTTTCATAATTTCCCAATGAAAAGTGTAATTTACTATGCAATATGATGTAATTTGCTGCAGAAATTAGATTTCATTTTCTCCTTAATTACAGGACAACTCTTCTCATAACTACCATGATCTGTCCACAACTAGTGCGGGACTTGGTCTTTTGGAAAATGTAGTTATAAAGGTTAAAACAAAGGCAGTCAGGCAGGTGTTTTCAAGCTTGTTAAGAAAGTGCTGACACCCAGAGAAAAGGAGGGATCAGCCTAGCAGTAGTCTCAACCAGCTGCCTGTCGAAGTTCTCTGTGGAGCTTTAGGAAAAAAAGCCTCATGCCCACAAGTCACCCCCTAGGGATTCTGATTGGTGTGAGGTGGGACCCTTCATGTATTTAAAATCTTTCCAGGT
The DNA here is from genome assembly GCA_032199065.1 of Smutsia gigantea. Lineage (NCBI taxonomy): Eukaryota > Metazoa > Chordata > Mammalia > Pholidota > Manidae > Smutsia > Smutsia gigantea. The sequence continues at coordinate 1,769 of JAVSCE010019117.1, forward strand.
GACTCTGGTGTGCGGCCAGGCCTGAGAACCACTGAGAAGGTAATTTTAGCCTTTGCAGCCTCTCGTCCACTTTTGTTTGTTTGAAGAAGTTACTGGTAGACAGAGTCAAGGAACATTATGTTGGGCATGTGGGGGCATTAAGGCAGGGTTACAAGGATGGATGCAAAAGGTCCAGACAACTTAACTGACCGAGGTTTATAGCCAGGGAGTTAGGAGTTCGTGGCTCTAGAATGCTGAGACGTAGGGACAGGCCCAGAGTCTCAGCAGTCACACTCAGAGCCAAATACCCCAGGATCACTGTTGGGACTTGCAGGACAGCTGGGAATCTGAGCAGTTTATGGGCTGTGGGACCATGCACCCTGGATCTGAGAGTAAGAGGTAGTGAACAGGCTGCTCATAAAATTCCGGGCAAAGTAACCCTATGACAGATGCAGCAGTCAGTTAACTCTGCGGTCCACGCAGCTCATTGCACGGTGTGAACACCCGCATCGCACTCCCAGGCCTGGGGGTGAGGCCTCTGTGACGGCAAAGCCGGATGGCTTCTGCCCAGCGGCTCTCAGCCCAGTGGTACCCTGCCCTGTCTGACACCGCTCAGAGGAAGGTATGGGGAGCCCTGCCTACACATGGTTCAGTCCTGAGTAAGAGCAAGCGCGGCTGGGAGGCTGTGTTCTGTGAAGGAAGCTCAGCGATTATGGTATTGATCACAGCTCATATGAATCAGCTGAGGAGCTGCAAAAAAACGAGCACAGAGCTCAAAAGGAGGGGCGTGCATCTGTTCTTTTTTAAAACAGCTTTATTGAGGCATGACAGACGTGGTGAAATGCACATGTTTGAGGCGTATGGTTGATAAGTGTGACAGGCCTGAGGGGCCAAGGCCGTGTTCAGCACGACGAGCACACACCGCACACCCAGTTCCCCTGTGCCTCTGTGACCCCTTCCATTCTGAAGCAGCCACTTATCTGCCTTCTACACTACAGATTAGTTTGTATTTCTAGAATTTCATGTAAATGGAATCACACAGGATGTCCTGTTTAGTCTGGGTTTTCCGATCTGCAGATCATTCAGAGATTCGCCAGCACTGATGGCTAGATCAACAGCTCATTTCTTCTTGCTGCTGAATAGCAGTTCACTACACATGTAGATCATGATCCATTTATCCATTCCTGTGTTGATAGATATTTTGGACAAATAAAGCTACTGTGAACATCCACATGCATGTCTTTGCATGGACATGCTTTCTTTTCTCTTGGATAAATAAGAGGAAAGTGACAAGATCTGTGGGGAGGTGTAGGTTAAACTTTTTAAGAAACTGCTGAACTGTTTTCCAGAGTGGTTATGCCATTTTACATGCCCACCAGTATCTATGAGAGTCCCAGTTTCTCAACACCCTGGCCTCCATAGGCTATGGGCAGTCTTTCCAGCCTTAGTGACCTTAGTAGGTGTGTCGTGGCATCTCACTGCGGCCTGTGTGCTTCCCTAGTGACCAATGAGGCTGAGCATCTTCCATGTGCCTAGTAGCCACCACCGATCTTCAGTGAAACGTCTATTCAAATCTTTCACCTGTTTTTTTTATTAGCTTGCTGTTTTCTTACTATTGAGTTTTGAGAGTTCCACATATGTCTTTCGGACACCAGTCCTTTATTAGGAATTTGATTTATAAATATTTTCTCCCAGCTTGTGAATTACCTTTTTATTTTCTTAATGGTATCTTTTGAAAAGCAGACTTCTTTTAGGAAGTCTGATTTATTAATTTTTTATCTTATGGACCATAATTTTGGTGTCATACCACATTTTTTAATTACTGTAGCTTTAGAATAAATGTTAAAATCAGGTGGTTTTAGTTTTCCACCTCTGTTCTTCTTTTTAAAAATTGTTTAGGCAGTTCTGGATCCTTTATACTGATTTTAGACCTTCCTTCTTTTTAACACATATAATTAATTCTATAAATTTTCCCCTTATGTATTGCTTTAAAGGCATCCCACAAATGTTGATATATTGTGTTTTCATTTTCAATCAGTTCAGAATACTTTCTCGTGTCTCTTGATATCTTCAACCTGTGGATTATTGGTGTCTGACAGATATCTGCAGATTTTTCATGTATCTTTTTGTTAGTGATTCTTAATTTAATTCCTTTATGTGATCTGAATACTTTTAAACTTATTGAGACATTCTTATTATTCAGAATGTGGTGTACCTTGGTAAATGTTCTATTTGCAACTTGGAAAGAATATGTATTCTGCTTTTCTTAGATGCAGTCATCTATAAATCTCCCTCTATAAGTTTTAATTGTCCATTTATTATTAGGCTTTGGGACTAGTTATTAAAACTACTAAAGATTTTTGTGCCATTTCCTTTAAAAAAATAACTTGTAAAAGTTTTCTTTGAATAAAATACTTGTTTTGTGGATTTCTCACGCTGGAAAAGTAGTAGGCATTATTTGCAGTTTCTACATAATATAATGAACAGGGGGGTTGGCATAACCCATACAGAGGAAGGGACTTCTGAATTACCTAAACTAGTAATTATTTATTAATGTGACTTCCAGGCAATTTTTGTTAGTATATTAACAAAATCAAGCTTGTGATATCAGCTTGAATTGGTGTATAATAGATACTATGCTTTGATATATTATGATGTATTTATATAACTGTAAATTATGCAGTCATAAACTTGTTCCAAATATTGTTCCCAAAACTTCCCGTGGATTGTGTCACTTAATCCCCACAATCCTACCTGATAACAGGTATAATAGAACTATTATTTTCTTCATTTTATGCATGAAAAACTAAAGCACAGAAAAGCTACATAGTGGACTCAAGACTCAGGCAATCAGGACTTCCGGGAAGATGGCGGCGTGAGCAGGGCGGCAGAAATCTCCTCCCAAAACTATATATATCTATGAAAATACACCAAATACAACTATTCCTAAAAGAGAGACCAGAATACACAGGAAAGCGCACAGCGTGCAGCTACACCTGAGAGGACTCGGCACCCCAAGAGGCGGGTAAGATACAGAGCCGCGACCCAGTGGGACCCGAGCACTCCCCCACCCCAGCGCACCTGCAGGAGGAGAGGATTCAGAGCCGGGAGGGAGTGGAAGTACCCCCCACGAAATAACCAGCCCCAGTGATATGCGCGGGGAACACTGACACACATCGCACAGTGTAGTGGAGATTGGAGAGACACAGGGGCAGGATCTGAGCGGGGAATGTACCAGGGTGCTTGCAGCTGGCTCCCGGGAAGGAAAAAAAAAACGCGTGCTTTTTGCAGCAGTCTTAAAGAGACAGGAGCCCAGCACAGGAGCCGGATGGCCCCGGCACACTCAGCCCAGCAGGTTGGGAGTCCTGGGGAGTTTCCGACCTCTTAGCTGGCGACTGGGAAAGGGTGGCCGCACATCAACTTCCCAGAGAGATCAACAGCCTCCCATTCGTTCCAATCCCGGCCAGAGCTATAAAGGGCCCTGCGGAGCGACGCGGCCATGGCTGCGGAATAGTGGAGCAACAGCACCACCTACAGAATCCCCACAGAATCTACTCCCGGTGGGGTTTTTTTTTCTGTGTGTGTGTGTGTGTTTTGTTTTGTTGTTTTGTTTTGTTTTTGTTTTTTCTTTTTTCTTTCTTTCTCTCTCTTTTTTTTTTCTTTTTAAAGTCTTAAAGAGCCCAGCTGACATACGTGGCAACTACCAGTGACCACTTCTATACCATGAAAAGACAGAGGAATATGGTCCAGACTAATATCAACCAGACAACCCCAGAGAGGGAGCCTGAAGGGATGGAAATGCACAGTCTTCCTGAAAAAGAATTCAGAATAAAAGTCATAACCATGCTGATGGATCTACAGAGAAATGTGCAAGAGCTGAGGGAGGAAGTGAGGGAAGTGAGGAAAGACAATGCAGAAATCAGACAAGCGATCAACAGGCTTAACAGCAGACTGGATGAGATGCAAGAGACTGTTAATGGAATAGAAATCAGAGAACAGGAATACAGAGAAGCTGAGGCAGAGAGAGATAAAAGGATCTCTAGGAATGAAAGAATATTAAGAGAACTGTGTGACCAATCCAAACGGAACAATATTCGCATTATAGGAGTACCAGAGGAAGAAGAGAGAGAAAAAGGGATAGAAAGTGTCTTTGAAGAAATTATTGCTGAAAACATTCCCAAGCTGGGAAGGAAATAGTCTCACAGTCCACCGAAGCCCACAGATCTCCCAACACAAGGGACCCAAGGAAGACAACACCAAGACACATAATAATTAAAATGACAAAGTTCAAAGATAAAGACAGAGTATTAAAGGCAGCTAGAGAGAGAAAAAAGATCACCTACATAGGAAAACCCATCAGACTATCATCAGACTTCTCAACAGAAACCTTACAGGCCAGAAGAGAATGGCATGCTTTTTAACGTAATGAAACAGAAGGGCCTCGAACCAAGAATATTGTATCCAGCACGATTATCATTTAAATATGACAGCGGGATTAAACAATTTCCAGACAACTGAAAGTTGAGAGAGTTTGCCTCTCATAAACCACCACTACAAGATATCTTAAACGGACTGCTCTAGAGGGAAGCACCCCTAAGGCTAAAAAGATGTCACCAGAGAAAATAACATCATAGCAAAGAAAGCAGACCATCCAAATACTAACTAAAGGCAAAGAATAAAACACCTAGTATATAAAGAATGGAGGAGGAAGAATAAGAAGGGAGAGAAAAAAAGAAACATCAGACGGTGTTTACAATAACTTAACAAGAAAGTTAAGTTAGATTGTTAGAGAGTAAATAAGCAACCCTTGAACCTTTGGTAACCATGAATCTAAACCCAGCAATGGCAATAAGTACATATCTATCGATAATCACCCTAAATGTAAATGGACTGAATGCACCAATCAAAAGACACAGAGTAATAGAGTGGATAAAAAAGCAAGACCCATCTATATGCTGCTTACATGAGACTCACGTCAAACCCAAAGATATACACAGACTAAAAGTGAAGGCATGGAAAAAGATATTTCATGCAAACAACAAAGAGAAAAAAGCAGGTGTTGCAGTACTTGTATCAGACAAAATAGACTTCAAAACGAAGAAAGTAGCAAGAGACAAAAAAGGACATTACATCAGACAAAATAGACTTCAAAACGAAGAAAGTAGCAAGAGACAAAAAAGGACATTACATAATTATAAAGGGGTCAATCCAACAAGAGGATATAACCATTATAAATATATATGCACCCAACACAGAAGCGCCGGCATATGTGAAACAAATACAAACTAAATTAAAGGAGGAAATAGAAAGCAATGCATTCATTTTAGGAAACTTCAACACACCACTCACTCCAAAGGACAGATCAACCAGACAGAGAATAAGTAAAGACACAGAGGCACTGAACAACACACTAGAACAGATGGACCTAACAGACATCTATAGAACTCTACACCCAAAAGCAACAGGATATACATTCTTCTCAAGTGCACATGGAACATTTTCCAGAATAGACCACATACTAGGCCACAAAAAGAACCTCAGTAATTTCAAAAATATTGAAATCCTACCAACCAACTTCTCAGATCACAAAGGTATAAAACTAGAAATAAATTTTAGAAAGAAACCAAAAAGGCTCACATATACATGGAGACTTAACAACATTCTAATTAATCAATGGGTTAATGACCAAATCAAAACAGAAATCAAAGAATATATGGAGACTAATGAAAACAACAACAAAAAGCCACAACTTCTGTGGGACGCAGCAAAGGCAGTTCTAAGAGGAAAGTATATTGCAATCCAGGCCTATTTAAAGAAGGAAGAACATTCCCAAATGAATAGTCTAAAGACACAATTACTGAAATTGGAAAAAGAAGAACAAATGAGGCCCAAAGTCACCAGAAGGAGAGACATCATAAAGATCAGAGAAGAAATAAATAAAATTGAGAAGAACAAAATAATACAAAAAATCAATGAAACCAAGAGCTGCTTCTTTGAAAAAATAAACAAAATAGATAAACCCCTAGCCAGACTCATTAAGAGAAAAAGAGAATCTACACACATAAACACAATCAGAAATGAGAAAGGAAAAATCACGATGGACCCTACAGAAATACAAAGAATTATAAGAGAATGTTATGAGAATCTATATGCTAACACGCTGGAAAACCTAGAAGAAATGGACAACTTCTTAGCAAAATACAACCTTCCAAGACTGACCAAGAAAGAAACAGAAAAACTAAACAGACCAATCACCAACAACGAAATTGAATCAGTAATCAAAAAACTACCCAAGAACAAAATCTCCGGACCAGATGGATTCACCCCTGATTTCTACCAGACATATAGAGAAGAAATAACACCCATCCTCCTTAAAGTTTTCCAAAAAACAAAAGAGGAGGGAATACTTCCAAACTCATTCTATGAAGCCAGCATCACTCTAATACCAAAACTGGGCAAAGACCTCACCAAAAAAGAAAATTACAGACCAATATCCCTGATGAACGTAGATGCAAAAATACTCAACAAAACATTAGCAAACCGAATTCAAAAATACATCAAGAGGATCATACACCATGATCAAGTGGGATTCATCCCAGGGATGCAAGGATGGTGCAACATTCAAAAATACATCAACATCATCCACCACATCAACAAAAAGAAGAACAAAAACCACATGATCATCTCCATAGATGCTGAAAAAGCATTTGACAAAATTCAGCATCCATTCCTGATTAAAACTCTCAACAAAATGGGTATAGACGGCAAGTACCTCAACATCATAAAGGCTATATATGACAAACCCACAGCTAACATCATACTTAACGGCGAGACGCTGAAAGCTTCTCATCTAAGATCGGGAACAAGACAGGGATGCCCACTCTCTCCACTGTTATTCAACATAGTACTGGAGGTCCTAGCCACAGCAATCAGACAAAACAAAGACATACAAGGCATCCAGATTGGTAAAGAAGAAGTCAAATTGTCACTATTTGCAGATGACATGATACTGTACATAAAAAACCCTAAAGATTCCATTCCAAAACTACTAGAACTAATATCAGAATTCAGCAAAGTTGCAGGATACAAAATTAACACACAGAAATCTGTTGCTTTCCTATACACTAATGATGAACTAACAGAAAGAGAAATCAGAAAAACAATTCCATTCACAATTGAATCAAAAAGAATAAAATACCTAGGAATAAACCTAACCAAGGAAGTGAAAGACCTATACACTGAAAACTACAAGACACTCCTAAGAGAAATTAAAGAGGACAATAACAAATGGAAATTCATCCCATGCTCTTGGCCAGGAAGAATAAATATTGTCAAAATGGCTATACTACCTAAAGCAATCTACAGAGTCAACGCAATCCCTATCAAACTACCAACAGCTTTCTTCAGTGAACTCGAACAAATAATTTTAAAATTCATATGGAACCACAAAAGACCCCAAATAGCCAAAGCAATACTGAGAAGGAGGAATAAAACAGGGGGAATTACGCTCCCTGACTTCAAGCTCTACTACAAAGCCACAGTAATCAAGACAATTTGGTATTGGCACAAAAACAGACCCACAGACCATTGAAACAGAATAGAAAATCCAAACATTAACCCAAACATATACAGTCAATTAATATTTGATAAAGGAGCCTTGGATATACAATGGGGAGATGACAGCCTCTTCAGCAGCTGATGTTGGGAAAACTGGACAGCTACATGTAAGAGAATGAAACTGGACTACTGTCTAACCCCATACACAAAAGTAACCTCAAAATGGATCAAAGACCTGAATGTAAGTCATGAAACCATAAAACTCTTAGAAAAAAATATAGGTAAAAATCTCTTGGACATAAACGTGAGCAACTTCTTCATGAACATATCTCCCGGAACAAGGGTAACAAAAGCAAAAATGAACAAGTGGAACTATATCAAGCTGTAAAGCTTCAGTACAGCAAAGGACACCATCAGTAGAACAAAAAGACATCCTACAGTATGGGAGAATATATTCATAAATGACGTATCTGATAAGGGGTTGACATCCAAAATATATAAAAAACTCACGTACCTTAACAAACAAAAAGCAAATAATCCAATTAAGAAATGGGCAGAGGACATGAATAGACACTTCTCTAAAGAGGACATTCAGATGGCCAACATGCACATGAAATGATGCTCCACATTGCTAATCATCAGAGAAATGCAGATTAAAACCACAATGAGATATCACCTCAGACCAATGAGAATGGCCAACATTCAAAACACAAACAACAACAAATGTTGGCGAGGATGTGGAGAAAAGGGAACCCTCCTACACTGCTGGTGGGAATGCAAATTAGTTCAACCATTCTGGAAAGCAGTATGGAGGTTCCTCAAAAAACTCAAAATAGAAGTACCATTTGACCCAGGAATCCCACTCCTAGGAATTTACTCTAAGAATGCAGCAGCCCAGTTTGTAAAAGACAGATGCACCCCTATGTTTGTCGCAGCACTATTTACAATAGCCAAGAAATGGAAGCAACCTAAGTGTTCATCAGTAGATGAATGGATAAAGAAGAGGTGGTACATATACACAATGGAATATTATTCAGCCATAAGAAGAAAACAAATCCTACCACTTGCAACAACATGGATGGAGCTAGAGGGTATTATGCTCAGTGAAATAAGCCAAGCCGAAAAAGACAAATATCAAATGATTTCACTCATATGTGGAGTATAAGAACAAAGAAAAAAACTGAAGGAACAAAACAGCAGCAGACTCACAGAACCCAAGAACAGGCTAATAGTTACCAAAGTGAAAGGGACTGGGGAAGATGGGTGGGAAGGGAGGGATAAGAGGGAAAAAGGGGGATTACGATTAGCAGATGTAATGTTGAGGGGGCATAGGGAGGGCTGTATTGTTGGGGTTTTTAGCCTTTCCTGAGCCCTCTCCAAACCTGCGGAGAGGACAGGAAGGGGGAGACACGTCCCGGCACTGCAGGACCGGGAAGGGTGAGTGCCGACTGTCCGCCCGAACACCAGCCTCCACCTCGCTGCTCGAGGCCAGAGACAAACAGACATGACAGGGAGTTCAGTCAAAGCAGGAACTCATTTATTGCGGAAACAGCAGAGTATATATAACATTCATGGGCCAATCAGCATAAAGGTCAAGCATTCATAAGCTCTTCACGCAGGAAGGCACATAATGCAAGCAAACAGTGTCCACGAGCTGATCACGTTCATGAAAGTCTCAAGCCACCAATAGGGAGCTACCCGGAACACAGGTAGACTAACGTCATAGCCCGCCAAAATGCCTGGGCACCACCCCATGCTCATTCGGCAGGCGCCATCTTGGCAATGCATTTAAAGGCTACTTCTTAGATTAAAAGGCCCTACACTGTACAACTCAGAGAAGACAAGTAGTGATTCTATAGCATCTCACTACGCTGATGGACAGTGACTGTAATGGGGTTGGTGTGGGCGACCTGATGAAGGGGGTAGTTTAATAACCATAATATTGCACATGTAATTGTAGAATAATGATACCAAAATAAATTATTTAAAAAAAAGACTGAGGCAATCAAGCTCCAGAACAACAAACACCCTTATCCACAATTCTATGCAGCAACTCCCAGGTTTTTCCATGTTTAATTAAAAAAAAACATGCACAAGGGAAGAATAGAACAGAACATCCCAAATTAGGTAGCATGTTATCTCTGGATGACACAATTGCTAGTGATTTTAATTTTCTTTGTGGTTTTCCTTTTTTTTAGGCAAAGAGCATATATTTTTACAATCAGGAAAAAATTAAATATTTTAAAGAAAAAGTCCTATGTTACATGAATATGGTTTCATCAAATTTTAAATGAGTTTACCAGCAGATGCCATATTCATCCCTAACCTCATTCTTCATACAATTCAAAAAGATTACAAACTTCATCCCAAAACACAAAGTCCATAGCCATGTAGACAGGAAAGGCAGGATTTATGCAAATTTTTCTTGGCTTTCAGACGTGATGATTTTCAAAGCTGGAATCAGCATCTCCCAAGGCTGGGAAGCACCTGAAGTGACTTCTCATACAGAGCTTGGGTTCCCCACATGCTACCTCAGGACCGGCTGGCCCCTTAGCATTGGCCCAACGGTGCTGAAGATGGAAAGACCAGTTAGTCTCACCAGTGCCCCCCCTGGACTGCTGCAAAGCTGCCCCAAATGCGGACTGCAGACCATCCTCCAAGTGCTGTGGCACTAGGCCTCACTCCCAAGCCCCACCCACTGGCTGCCCAGCTCTCTCTGGCTTGGCCATTTGAACTCAAACCAGCCCTTTAGTTGCCACCCAACACTCCATTAAGAAGCAGTTTTCAGAAAGAACAAAATAGCAGCAGACCCAAAGACTCCAAGAAGGAACTAGTGGTTACCAAAGGGGAAGAAGGGTGTGGGAGGGTGGGTGGGGTGGGAGAGAGAAGGGGATTGGGGGTATTATGTTTAGTACACATGGTGTGGGGGGTCAAGGGGAAAACAGTGTAGCACAGAGAAGGCAAATAGTGAATCTGTGGCATCTTACTACACTGATGGACAGTGACTGCATTGGGGTATGGGTGGGGACTTGATAATATGGGTAAATGTAGTAACCACATTGTTTTTTCATGTGAAACCTTCATAAGAGTGTATATCAATAATACCTTAATAAAAAATAAAAAAAGCAGCATTTTTCAGCAACTGCCCCTTAGCTCCAGCTGCCACAGCCCCTGGTCAAACGGCTTCAGCTTTGGGTCCTATGCTCCAAGCCTCCTGCAGTTCCCGCCCCACACCCCTCCCAAGCTGCCTCGTCCCCCACAGATGGTCAGAAATTTAGCCCATCACATCTCCATGTCTGGAAACTCAGTGTCTCTGCCTGTCGTAGAACTTCTGTGAGGACTAAACGAGGAGAACGTGTTTGCAATGCGCTCGGCACAGTGCAGGGCATATGGCACAACAAATAGCACTTATTTGTTAGGCATACTTGATATAGGTATTGAGTCATTTGTTCTTGGGGTAATTCAGTGTGGCTTTTCCGGCATCCAAAGCCCAAGGGGTCAGACACACTGGGCACAGAGGGGACTGTGACTGAGACGCCTTAGGCAGGATAACAGTTGTCTTATTGCTGAGAGGGCTGCAGCTGACCTGGAGACTGGCTGAACACTCAGCACAGCGAGGTGGCTGGGAGCGACCCTGGAAGGCCCCACCACCAAGAGAGTGGACACCGCTAACTGGAGAGGGCTAGGAGCTGGGCACCCCTGCTGACAGGACGGTGGACCAGGAACTCCACTGGCCACATGTCAGTGAGCTGGCTTACCAGGGAAACCCAAAGGGCCAGGGTCCTCTCTTCTGATCCTTTCTTCCCATTTCAGCCTCTTGTTGCAGAGGCTCAGCCCCAATTCTCCAGGTAACACCCAGGAGGGGCAAAAAAATCTATGCTCTTCAATACACCCTGTTGAGGAGGGCCAATAATCATTTCCCAGCAATACGTGGGAGGCCAGAACCTGGACAGGGACTCAGTCAGTTCAGAGGTTTGATCCAGCTTATGGTCTTCAGACTTCGAGAGGGTCATTTGAGGGCTTTGTCCAGGAGGAGAGCCAGATTCCTTCAAGTACTCAGTAAAAACAGCAAAGCCCCTCAGTTCTAGGCACTTACACGCACCCCCCTCACCCTTTCACTATGATACCTTAGCAGTAACTCTCAAGAACATACATGGTGATGTTAAATAGTATGTCTTCTCCCAAGACTGGGCCAAGGTTACTCTGTTCAAATCCCAGCCTACCACCCTATGACTTTTCTCTAAGACTCAGTTTTGCCGTCTGACAATGAGGCAGTAGGAGCGAGGCTCCAGAGGTCACTCCAGGCCCTTGTCCTCTGACTAGAACCACTGCTCTACAAAAAGTCGTGGGTGTGAAATCCGAGGCTGCCATCCCTGCTCCCCTTTACAACCCTGGGATCCCTTCTGTTCTCCCTGCTGTGTCTCTCCCTGACATGCTTACCAACACTGCCCATCACCAGGCTTCTCCCGCCTTCCATATCCGTAATTTACTATGGGTATTCAATTCTCATACAAAACTCCATTCTCAGACCATTGGAGAAACCTTGTTCTCTGACACCTCGGAACCGCTCAGACTTCTCTTAGCCTGGTTACTGTCTAGACCAAAACTGGCCACGTGCCTGTACAGCCCTGTCCTTGTAACACTTAAGTTTTCCTACAAAGCTGATGCCTCCATGCAGCTGTTTCCTTCTTCTGATGGAGGTTTGTCTTACTTTCAACAAATGACTGCTTTCACAGCCAAGAATACTTTCCTATTACAACTTTATTTTTTCTCTGAATTTCTTAGCAAGAAAACATTTCTTAAACATGTCTACTTTGGGTTTGGGGCCACTTTTTCAGTCCCTTGATTTCTTTCCTTCCAGACTGAATACCATTTTTCCCAAATAAAGATAGTAGACAGTATAGGAATCGATTATTACACACATCATTTTACATACTATTGTTTGATGTTAATTATACAGCTGTTTTCAAACATCACAAACTGAACTTGGGACTTTTCTTTTGCACACAGATATCATCACATGGCAAGGTTGAACTTATGATGGAAATATGAGATTCAGATATTGTTTGCTCCCCCCAAACAATACTGTACATCAAAATCATACAATACTGTACATCAAAATCATACTGAAGCTGATTATCCTTAGAAGGGACATCACAGTTTACCTAAAAAATTGAAAGTACTGTAGTTGGAAATGGATTAGATGCTTATAATGGAACCAGAGATTACAGCTAGGACAAATGAATTGAAGTTACATTTATATTAAAAGTGTAAGTACTATTTACACCAACAACTGCATGGAACCTGTTTTATAGGCTCTTCAAGCATACGGGGTGGGGTTTGAGTTCGATGACTTGCCCATCTGAAATTCTTTTATTCTACTCCAGAATTATATGAAGGTGGTGATGAATTCTGTTAATGTTTTGTGAACTCTTTAGGTCTAATTGCTTGATTTTAGAGTGTAACGTAGGATAGGCTTTCTGACCTAAGAGTCTAAGCCTCTAGGAAGTAAGAATGTATTTAAATGAGCTCTTAAAGCAAATGAAAGTAGGTATTTAGTCTGTATGATATAATCTTGATATTTTTTTGTCAACGTGGACAGTGTGAAATTTGAAGCAAATGTTTTTTGTTCACATGTTGCTAAAAGTGGGTTAAGATTTATCTTTAGATCTGAATTTGTATAAAGGTACATTATTCAGCAACACAGAGACCTGATTAAAGTGCCTGGAGCTGTTCACAGGTGGGCTGCAAAGAACAGTTCTTGACAATTTCTTATTTAAAAACCATGCTATAAAACCTTAGCTTCTTGGATGTGTGCTCTCTATAAACAGTTTGAGGATGGCCTGGGCCAGAGGCAGCTCAGAGGGAATCTGAGCCCCAAGACGCAGCTTGCAAGAGAAGGCAGGGTAGACCCTCGAGGCAGCATTCACATCGCCTTAGCCCGAGGATTTTGGGAAAACCCTGCAGGCCCAGAAGAAAGAGAAATGGACAGGTTCCTCAGCTAATGCATTTTTGGGCCCTGTTCTATAAAAGTGTATCTCCTAGACATCAAAATCATAGAACTCACTAATTATGTAAATAACACTAATTTTAAAGTAGAACCAATATGCATAAAAACTGCATAAACATTAAATTAAAGCACCAAGAGTCAATATTCCCATCATTTCATCCAGGAACCTCAAGTGATCATCGAAAGCTTATGTGGAATTTCTGGCACTTAACTTTTCTAACCTCTGAAAATAGCAGTTTGGCACAGTCCAGCCTGACATGAAATGGGAATAGGAGGAGAATGATTTAAACTAATTGCTCAGAGTACATTTTTCCAGGTGGAAGAAAATCATTACAGGATTGGACAGAGCTTCTAGAGGCAACATGATCTTTTCAGTAAATGACCAAAAGGGAAAAAAGAAACTGAAACACACAGTTTGAGGATCTTTTCACTAAATGACCAAAAGGGAAAAAAGAGGCTGAAACACACAGTTTGAGGATGGCCTGGGCCAGAGGAAGCTCAGTGGGAATCTGAGCCCCAAGACGCAGCTTGCAAGAGAAGGCGGGGTAGACCCTTGAGGCAGCATTCACACCGCCTTAGCCTGAGGATTTTGGGAAAACCCTGCAGGCCCAGAAGCAAGAGAAATGGATGGTCTTCCGAAGCTGCCATGTCAAAGAAGAGTGGCGACAGGGGGTTAGGAGCTCGCACCTCACTTTCATCACTTCCAATTGTAAGCTAAAAAGGAAAAGTTTTAGTTTAAAAGCCTAACACTGGAAGAATTTTGTGGGAACTAAGTGAAATCATGCCTATAAAGGACCTTGCACCGGAGAACTGCTGGGAAGGGTCTGTGGTTACCCCTCTCCTGGCTTCTTATCCCAGATGTTGCCAAGTGAGGGGACGATTCAAACAGCCACTCACAGGTTTATGTCAAACCATTCTAACCCAAAGGTGGCTCCATTTTCTTCACAGTGCATGGAAGCATTTGCTCCCCTGCCTTCCTGGCCCAGTGTGACTTCTCAGCCGTAGAATCTGGACGTCCCAGCCCTGCACCAAGCTGGCCTGAAGATTGCCCGGCCTGGCCCTGAGGGCAGTGTGCTGGGGTGCGGCATCGGAGACTTCACGTTCCTCTCCCCCTTCCTGGTTGCCCCCCCACCCCCCTCTCCCTCTTCTCTGGTTCCCTGTGGAAGTGTCAGTGTCCCCAGAGCCCTTCCCGCATCCTCACGAGCTCTGGTTGCCTTCTTCCACAGCCGCTTCCAGACACATGCCCATCACTTCCACCACCACTCAGGCCTGCTCCAGCCTTGTCCCAATGGGTTGATCCATTTGGTGCCCCAGAGACATCTCGAATTTAGCAGAGCCCTTTTTTCCCACTATGGCACTTTGCTGATGACTCGTCCTAGCATTTGTCACACTGATTATCACTATTTTACTGGAGACAGGAACTATTTCTTATTCAACTTAGAATTCCTAGCTCCCGGCAAAGCGCTGGCACATGGCAGACACTCCAGGATAGGCATGAGCCAGCACTGGTCCTGGGACCTGCTGGCGGAACTGGCCAGAGCATCTCCACTCCGCTGGCGAGTGCCTTCTCCCCCAGCAAATTCATGTGTCTGGGCTCTGTTTTGGCAAGTGGCCGCTTTGTGTTCAAACTTCTGATTGTTGCTGGGAGGTTTCCTTGGGACTCTCCTGGTTGCTGTGCTTTAAGCCCTCAAGAGATTTCTTCTTGCAGCTGAATGGCCACCTCCTTCTCAGCCTCTGGCGTGGACCAGAGTCTCAGTGATGCTCCACTGTGACCTCACGCATATCCGTGGACTCCCGGGGCCGGGAAGGAGCTGGCAGGGGTCTCCCATCTCTGCACAGAGCCATCCCTCGGGCCTCATTTCACCATCTGCTTCCTCTACAAGGACCTCACCTTCTCACCACTCAACACTCTGGTTAGAGTGTCTATTCCACTGGTAATAAATCTATAAACCTCAAAAATGAAGAGGTTTGTTAACGCCAAAATAAAAATGGGAGATGAAGGTTTTTTCTAGCTTTCGTGGGCTAAGGTGTCTTTGCTGGTCCTCTTTTTAAACTTTAAAACAGATGCTCTACAAACCAATTCTTTTTCATTTTTAATGGAAGACTTTGCCTAAAAGCAGAATTAGGAGAAACATCTAGATTATTTGCCTTTTACAAACATGTTATTGTAAACTTCCATTATCTGGAAATGTTGGGAATGAGATACTCTGATTAATTGAATGTTCAGATTAATCAATCCAAATATATTTCTTCAAAACTTCGTCAACACTGTCCTAGGCATCAAGAAAAAATCAGAAGAATTTTAATTACAGTTGGAAGTGAAAAGTCTAAGATATGTGTAGTAGGTCGTGAACAACTTGAGACGATGGCAGCGAACCATGTGAACCCTTAAATGTGCCCTGAAACCAACAAGAGATCGTTCTATCCCTCTGGTCAGGCCCCGCCATGCTCCCCAAAGTGGGCCTTCAAGCCCCCTCACTCTCCCCAGAATCCTGACTCACAGCCACACCGCACAGTCTGTGGATGTCTGTGGACTCACCTCACGCCTCCCACCTCCTCTGCTAGCAGGGGTCACGTCCATTCCTGCTCCAGAGGAGAGAAGGCACCAGCCCCTTGCCCATTCTGATGTAGTGAGGGAGTCGCCCCTTTCCTCTGCCAGGCCAACCCCTCCACGTGTGAGGGGCCTCCCCACTTCCTAACTAGGCTTACCTTCTTCTGCTTTTCCATCTTTCCTCATTCCTTCCACCAAAGTTTCCCAACAGTTTTTAAACACCTCCAAGGCTTCCATTTACAGACGTCTCTCAGCTCCCACCCCCGAGGCTGTGCGTCTCCCTGTCCCTGTTCAAAGGAGTGTTTGGCAGACTTGTCTGCTCACGCAGCCTCCACCTCCTCCCCTCTCCTTCGTGCATCACCAGTCTGCCTTCTGCCCCATTGCCCTTAGCAAATGCAACACATTTGCCCAGGGTCGCTGAATTCAATAGGTGTCTTCAGATAGCTTCAATTACCACTTCCACAATAATAATTCACGGATTTATGAGTGAGAGGCGACCCCAGCTCTGGGGCCAGGCTCCCCATGTTGAGTCACAGTTCTACAATACAATGCTATTGTGCCTCAGGGAATTCTTTGAACCTCTCAAGGCTCTGGCTTCCTCATATAAAAAAATGCAAATAATAAGAAATAACTAACCTGAAAGACCTGTAGGCATCAAATGCATTAATTCGCTCCCACACTTATATAAACTATTCAGAATAGAACCTAAATCACTGTTACATTTCTGGGCCACATCTTTCTTCCGAACTCAGGACTCACATATTGAACTACATACAGGATGTCCCAAGTGGGAAGTACTGTATTCGTTTTCTCTTGTTGCTGTAACAAAGTACCATGAACTGACTGGTTTAAAACAACTTGAGTAATATTATCGTATACTTCTGAAAGTTAGAAGTTTGACATGGGTTGTCAAAGGGGAGGAAAAATTTTCCTTTACCCATCAAGGTTTTTCCAGCTGGTTTAAGAATCAAATTGACATGAGACAGATTAACAGGAGAAAAAAAAAATGTTGAATTATGTGAGCACAAAGTCCCAATGATAAAGCTGAGGCCCAGAGAAATGACCAAGGTGGCAGTTTATACATTTTAGGCAAAGAGACAATGGATCTGTGAGAAACTGACAAGACAAAGAAGAGTTAGTTTGGGGGCTTACGTTAGTAGGAACTCAAAACAACATTTGTGCTGGGCCATTCAGTTAGTAATAAAGGTACCAGGAATTAGATAGTAAGGAGTAGGATTCATCAGTTAGGGCTCCCGACCTTTGGAGAGTCACAAACCATTGTAATAGCTAAGATGATTTTGCCCCCAGTGAACCAATTTTTGCCCTGTTGGGGTGATATCAGCCCTGTTGAGAGTTCAGGGTCTAGCAATCATTATCCTTGTATTCTTAAAATAATCTCCTATGAGTTCTCAACACCTTATGCCTGTCTGATATGTTCCTCACAATGCTGTCAGAATGATTTTCCAAAACACGATCAGACCCACCTCCTTCAGTGCTTCCAGCAGCTCTCAGAATGAAGCCAAAATGCCTACACTGCCTGCAGATCTCGTGAGCTGGTGCTGACTCTTCATCACCTCCCGCACCGGCCTCCAGCCCCCTCCAGAGCGCACGGCCATGCCAGCCTTCATCTCACTGAGCTGCCCTTTTGCTGTAGGGACTTCGCACTTGTCCTGCCAGAAGGCTGTTTTCTGCCTTCTTTGCTTATTTAAAGGCTATTTCTTCAGACTTTTGCTTAATTGTTCCTCAAGGAACCTTTTCTGTTGTCCCCAGTTTTATCAAATCTGCCTTTAACAAACTGGCAGCACCGTGCCCTCTTCAATGGTGCGTGTCACAGTTTAATTTTATACTTATTTGTACTGTAAGTTCTATTATCTCTTAAGTTCTATGTCTATTTTTTTCACCAGTATCTCCCCACTATCTAGTATAAATTTGGCACATAGTAAGTGCTCAAGGTATTTATTGAATGAATGCAGAATTGATGAATTAATTGTGCTTTGAAGAACTCAAAACACTAAGTAGTTCAAAGAAATGATAATAAAAAAATTGCAAAACAATGAAAGCCATACCATAATTGTCAACAAAGGCTTGACGAGCAATAGTTAAACTATTATGACAAGTATAAACTATAAAAGCAAGCAATATGACTCTTGACCTTGAGTCTTCCATTCCAGAAATCTTTTTTTTATGCTTTTTAAGTTTTTTTTAATAAGTTTACTTTGATATCATTAATCTACAATTAAATGAGCAATATTATGGTGATTACACTACCCCCTTCATCAGGTCCCCCCCACCAACCCCATTACAGTCACTGTCCATCAGCATAGTGAGATGCTATAGAGTCACTACTTGTCTTCTCTGGTTTGTACAGCCCTCCCATGCCCCCCTAACATTACATCTGCTAATCGTAATGCCCCTTTTTCCCCCTTGTCCCTCCCTTCTCACCCATCTGCCCCAGTCCCTTTCCCTTTGGTAACTATTAGTCCGTTCTTGGGTTCTGTGAGTCTGCTGCTGTTTTGTTCCTTCAGTTTTTTTCTTTGTTCTTATACTCCACATATGAGTGAAATCATTTGATACTTGTCTTTTTCGGCTTGGCTTATTTCACTGAGCATAATACCCTCTAGCTCCATCCATGTTGTTGCAAATGGTAGGATTTGTTTTCTTCTTATGGCTGAATAATATTCCATTGTGTATATGTACCACATCTTCTTTATCCATTCATCTACTGATGGACACTTAGGTTGCTTCCATTTCTTGGCTATTGTAAATAGTGCTGCAATAAACATAGGGGTGCATCTGTCTTTTTCAAACTGGGCTGCTTCATTCTTAGGGTAAATTCCTAGGAGTGGAATTCCTGGGTCAAATGGTATTTCTATTTTGAGTTTTTTGAGGAACCTCCATACTGCTTTACACAATGGTTGAACTAATTTGCATTCCCACCAGCAGTGTAGGAGGGTTCCCTTTTCTCCACATCCTCGCCAACATTTGTTGTTATTTGTGTTTTGGATGTTGGCCATCCTCACTGGTGTGAGGTGGTATCTCATTGTGGTTTTAATCTGCATTTCTCTGATGATTAGCGATGTGGAGCATCTTTTCATGTGCCTGTTGGCCATCTGAATTTCTTCTTTTCCAGAAATCTTAAAGTCCAATTAAACAAATTGTGTTTGAGCTGCCATATTGTCCCTTTAGAACGCTACCATGTGTAGTAAATGCTGAAACTGCTCCAAACGCCACAGCTCTTGGGTGCTCGGCCTGCATCCTGGGACTACAGAGCCCCGGGGACATCACTGCAACCTGCAATCATCACAGTGCTGCGCAGCACGCAGGCAACATCAGAAGTGCAGCACAAGTGCTGGCCTCCTGGCCTTCCGCCTGTCCAGGCTGATGACAGTTCCCTGGCAGCCAGCGGCAGGCAGCCTCAGGGTGTGAAGGGAGCCGCTACCTCCACCCACACAGGGATGTCTTCATGCCACTCACTGCACAAGTTTAACGCTGTCCATGCTGAGGGCAGCATTAACGTAGTGAAGCGTATGACAGCGTGTAGTCAGAAATCTGGGACTTAGTTCTGCATCTGTCAGTAACCAGTTGCATGACCTTGGAAAATGCATTTGACCTCTTTAGTCCTCTGAACGTTAAACCAGAGAAGTAGTTGAGACATTTTCAACATGAAGCTGTCCTGCTAATGATTTTTACCAATGGAGCTTGTGCTTCAAAATATTATGTCTGGAGAAAGCACTTAATGAGCAATAACTAAGTGCTGCATTTTCTGTTTTGTTAAATTCTGACAGAGCTCTAGGGGAACTGGGAATGGTGGGGACACATGACGGGGGCCGTGGGAGGCAGAGGGCAAGGCAGGTGCTCGGGCAGGAAAGAGATGTCAGTTTCATCAGGACACTGCAATTTGACGCCCTGTTTTCAACAAAGACCTATAAACCTGAGCACGTGAGGGGAATAGCCCAGCAAGAGCATGATTTCGCCTGGCATTTTGAAGAAATACCTCACAACGCCCCCTGACTACTTTTTAAGTATTCAGAGTTCTTAGGCAGGATGCCAGCGAGCAGATGTGAAGTGCCTTGGAAGGCGCGCTCCGAATGGATTGCTATTAAATGAGCTTTGGGATCACTGACTTCTGCAATCAAGTAGGGAAATTTTTCTTTAGAGAGGGGAAGCTTTCCCTTACACATACATATAAAATTACATGTAAAGCCCCGCCAAATTAAATTACACAATTCAAGTGAAAATACACCTTTATGGCAAATACTCATTTTATAAATATTTTCTATCAGTGTTTTAAATTCCTTTACATTATGCCCTTTCAGTGGGAGGCTATTGCACCAAACAGAACAGAAACCATTCCTTGGAGAGTGTTAAAAGAAAGTCTTAATACTACAGTGGTGTGTGGCCCTCCAAAGTTCAACCCTCTTGTAGGGTTTTGGGTTTGTAGGGGTATCATATAAGCAGCACTGACCTTGAACTCATGGAAGGTACACAAAACGTTATGTCAGATCAGTTCTACAAAACTCTGGCTAATAGAAGTCTGAATCAAGGACTTTGTCTCAAGGGATTATTTATCTCAAAGTCATATTTCAGGAGGTGGCCTGTGCATGGCTGTGGGCTCCAGGCCGCCTGGTAAGTGCCACTTATGTTTGTTTCTCATGCTTTTGTATGTCAGTTGGACCTTGAGAATCAAGTAAAGATAGCGTATATTTTATTTAACTTGACAAAGATCATTTGACACATTATTGGGGAAAAAAATACATCAAGTGCTGAAAAGAAAGACATCAACAACATGCATGAATATCTAGCAGCTAAATTAAAAGTTATGTTCTCCTAGCAAAATGGCTTACTAAAAGTAATTAAGAAATAAATTTTCAACAGTTTTACTTTTGCTGGAAAAAACACGTTTGAGTGATTTTCTTTTTAATTTGGCTATACTGCTATCATTACTATGTATTTATACATATTGCTAGGATTTGTCCCCTCTGGAAGTGAGTCTCATTAGACGTCTTTGCATTCAATGACACTGTCTTTTATAAAATAATATTTTCTTAGTTCATTTCATTTTCCTATTAAAGATGGAAGTGATTGTGACACTTTCTATAACCTCGCCAAAGCAGATGTCACATGATTTTAATTTTGCCATTTAGATAGAGAGAAAAACCAATAGTACTCAAAGGCTTTATACGTTTGATTTCAACTTACGAGGAAGGACATGTCAGCATCTGAGATGATGCTTTCCTCTCCAGTCCTAAAGACCCTGACACATGAGGCAATTTACTCTGAAGGGGGCTCTCAGTACAGGGAAGTAGTCAAAATGAAATTTGCAGAAATGGGCCACAGCACTGACCCCAGATTTGGGTGCAACAACTCTTCAAATCCTTCTTATATAAAGTCAGTTGATCCTCACCTGCAAATAAAAATTTCTCATGATTTCCTATTAAGATCAAAAGTAGATGTGAAGCCTTATTAGACCCTTCCCCTTTGTTCTAGCAAGAGATGTTAGTCAAAATAGCATAAAATGCCAGATGAGATAAAAAAGCTGGAGGAGTTCTAGTTTCTGACATTCTGAATAATGACCCTGCATGGATCACGGGTTATAGAGGCTCAGAGCTAAGCACAGTGTGTCTCTTTCAAATAGGTGATTATTTCCCTGAAGTGAACAGTCCTTGTACACTAACTAAAGAAAGTGATGAGTTAGCTGGAAACTGGGAATTAAAAAAACTGAATAGAAAAATATACAATCATTTTTCTGTGTTACAGGATTTTATTTTTTTATATCCCCATTCACCCTAAAGCTTTAAAATACTCGTTTGGACACTTCTGATCAGTTCCCAAAGCCTAAGGCTGTAAGTTGAGCTTCCTAAGTGCCTTCCCTCTGTCTTTTGGGAAGCATAGGCCCATGAAACTCCCAATTTGTTCAGTGTCCAAAACCCAAAATGTGGTTCTGAACTTACTCAAAATGTTTAAGGACTTGCCCATCACCAAGAGAGGCTAGGCAATGTGTTGTACAACACAGGTCTCCCTGCTGTCCCACAGCAGACACTCCTATGAAGTAAGTGAAGTGGCATAAAGTGAAAGCTTACAAAAGGCCACTTTGCTTTTACAAGGCCTACATTAGTACTTATCTTTGATAACTGAGAAGTCCAAAGAGGATTTTCACTTTACCAGAAAGGTTATTACATACTAATTAGGTCTTTTTTAAAATGCTATGGTGGAACGTGAACTTTAGGAAAGTGGAGTTACGTGTATCTAGTACTGTGTGGTTGGACCCGAAATCAAGGACCTGTCTTGGTGTCTGATCCCCCTTGCAGCCTATGGGGATGTTTCTGCGTGACACTGGCCACAAAGGTCATTCTGACTCTCAACCTCAGTTTTGTGGGACTCTCATCTAGGATGCACACTACCCAGTTTTCATGAGGTAGACAGTTAAAGCAAAAACCACAGGGGTCTTAGGGAAGCTGACAAGCATAGCCCAATACCTCTGTGTTCCATTTGCCTGGTACTTAATAATCTTAAGGCTCGAAGAATAATCTTAAAACTTAAAAACATTATCTAGACATCTGGCTGTTGTTAATTGCTAATGGGACGGACTAAACAAGTCGGAAGCCTGCCAAGCATTTGGGAGAAGTATATTGCCAAAAACAACGGCAAACTTGGGAAACCCCAAACTGCTTAACTTCCAAAGCAACCTGTGGGCTCTCAAACCCATACCAGGAAGAAGTGGGACACCAAAGTTTAGCGGCTCCCAAATGGGATGGACTCTAGGATGCGCACCTCATAACAGTCCTGGAAAGAAAAATACAGTGCTGTTGAGGCCACTTAAATGAGGTACCTGTCAAAGTCCAGTTATCTAGGCAGAAAGAACGGTGGACCCCCGGGGCTGGGGCTGGGGCAGGAGTCCTTGTCGTTTAAAGGGCATGACATTTCAGTTTGCAAGATGAACAAGTTCTGGTTATCTGCTTCACTAGCACATTCATGTGAATAGGCTCAACACTACAGAATTGTACACTTAAAGATGGTTAGGATGGCAAATTTTGTGTTATGAGGTTTTTACCACAATAAAAAAAAATGGTTCCAAAGTAGGTCACATGGCTCTGCCTAACTCAGCAGTGGGAGGAGGAGAAATACCCTAGCAAGGGCCCACTTACCAGCAGACGGACAGTCTGGTAAGCAGCACCAGTCATCATCGGGCTCCTCCTCTGGGCTGAGAGTGTTCTTTCACCTGCCTTCCTGCATAGGATCCGCATTTGCTAGCCCCCTTTCCAGGGAAGTTAACTCCGAGGCCCCCGTGCCAGCAGCCCCAACACTTGGGCGGTACGGGAGTTCTTATACTAGGAAACGATGTGCAAGCAGCCACCCCAGTGGTCTGCATCCATCTCCCCTGCATCCAGAGACCTGCCTCTCCCCGGACACGTGCAGGCCCATGGCAACTCTTGCCCATCCATGGTACCAAATTCAAGGGTCATTTTAAGCTCAAATAGCTACAGTCATATTTAATCCAGGTCAGTAGCAGATTTAGTAGTAAAACTCTTCCAAACCTAAACTTGTTTGGCTTCTAACCTACTCCCACGTTTCCTTTCTAGACATATTTCTTTGCCATGTTTCTGTGCTCTCTTGCCTCACTGCCTTCCCACCCTTAACCTTGAACCTAGCAGTGAGAACACCACCTTTTCCCCTAAACTATTTTAAGCCACTTTGAGCCAGCCACTAATCCAACTGAAAGGAGTTTCAGGTCACCACACCCTAGTCCACATTCAGTGATCTGATGCCTGCGTTTTAATAGCTCTTTGTTGCTCAAAGCACCAATTTTATCTTTTTTTGTTTGGGCTGAAAGCAGTTGCCTTTCTAACTTTATGAGTCACTTAATTTGTAGACTCTCTAGTGTCTTTTATCTGTCCTCAAAAACTGGCCAATGCTTCTCCAGACAAATCTCTTTGTTATAATATCCTTCCAAATGCAGCTAATAGCAATCAATTAAGCAGTAATAATAATTTTTCAATCTCTTTCCTAAAGTGAGGTAGGCTTTTACCTTCTAATTTACTAAGGGAACACTTGTACCAAATTTTTCACCAATAGAAACATAGATTTCCATTCCTCCAGTCTCAGTAATAGCTTCCCTGATTCCCTCTGACCAGCTGTGGAGCTAATGTCACGTATTTAGAGTTTATCTTATTATTAAAGCAGCACCCCACTTACGGGTTCTAAGTTCTGTGTCATTTCAGAATAAGATAAATAAATATGTCACGAACTTACCCCAAATATCAACAGCTTAAATAAAAGATCTATTTTCACTTGTGCCCCATACCCACTGGCAGGCACTTCAGAAGTTTCTCTTCACAGCAGTCACTCAGGGACACGAACAGACAAGCTCCATCTCAACTTCTGCTTCAGGATCATGCCTTCAGGGGAAGAGAGGGCACCCCTTAAAGCTGGAAATATTTAGTAAGCAGTACAAATAGGGACTCTATAGTTAGTTCTCAGTTCAGACACAGGGAACAGGACCCACTGCTTCTAATTTAAGGAGGAAGACATGGGTCCAAGGATTCAGTGGCTTACGGATAGCCAAGGGAACTAAAGAAACAGACACCAGGTTCACCTTTCAGAGAGCTCTCCTTGCATCCCACCCCAGAACCAGATCATCAAAGGAGATATGCCTCTTCTACAACCAGGAATCCACTAGGGTCAGGACCCAAGAGAGTAAAACCCCCTTCCCAAGCATGAATCCACCATTGCTGACCCCTCACCCCCACCTGCTTCAGCCTGTCTGCAGGGTGGAGCAGGGAGCCCTGCCTGTCACAGCCCACGACAGCAGCAACCCAGGACGTCCGCTGATGTTGCAGGAAACAGAAAGCAGCAGGCTGAGCTGAGTGTGGCCTCCTCCCATCTCTGCTTTCCAAACCTCATGTCAGTGCACGTCTGGCCAGTCCAAATGACACCCTGAGCCCAAGGGGCAGTGGGCTCTGGGAGACGGCTTTACATGCCAGCATCTTCCAGATGTGCGGCAAGGAAGCTGAGAACAAGCCAACAACTGGTCATAGGCCACAGTGTGGGGCACATTCTAAAACATGTTTATAAATTTCATCCCCACTTATTATAAAGTAACTTTAAGAGGTTTACACTAAATGTTCACTATCAGGCCCATAGGGACTTAGGAAACATTAAAACTTCTGTGTTCTCTTTTATAATCCACAGGGGGAATATATTTTCTTCAAATGAAATGTAAGTACTGTTTCTTCAGGCATATGTACATTCCCAGAGTTTACTATCTCTGGTTTTCACACTGATTCTGTACGTGGTGTATCACTTAGCGATTGTATTCAGCTGCATGTCCCAGACACCCACCAGCAGTGGCTTGATAAGTATGGTGCATATTTTCCATACATAGTAAGTGCTCAGGCATAGCACGATCCTGGTCACTCAAGAGACCAGGACGTCTGCTCTTCCATCCTTGACTTGTGGCCCTCATCCTCACAGACACAGGTAGGCACTGTACTTCCAGACACGATGGAGGAAGGGAACCCACAAAGGCAAAAGGCAGCTGTGGGGGCTGAGTCAGTCCTGCCATCATAGGTGTTCACACCATCCCTGTGACTTTGCACACATCTCATTCACCAGAATAGTGTCACAGAGCAACCTCTCTCTGCTGGGGAGTGGGGGAGCTAAAGTTCCTATTTTATTTGGCCAGGCATATTACCAAAGTCAGAATTCCACTGGGAAAGAGCCTCATGTGAATACTGAGACGGTAGGTAGCAGTGCCCTCATGGGATAAACACTCTCATTGTCATTCTGCAACAAGAAAACCAGGGTTCAAAGAGGCTAAGTAGTGTTGTCAGTGCTCGATGATGATGGGATTTGTGTTCAAGCCTTAGGACTGCAAATTCAGGGCTTTTGATAAACATATATTTTAAATATTGTTAAAACTTTACAAATTTGTTTACCTACAAAGAGGTAAATTGAATTATTCAGAAAACAAAGACATTTTAAAAAAACCATTTGTTAAAGATTCCAGAGTGCAGAAGTAGGAGTAGGAATGGGAAAAGAGGAAAGGATGAGGTTTTCTGTAGGAATAGTGCAATTCCATGCTTAAAAATATAACAAAAACCTCTATGCTTAACAGCAGCCTAAAAGATTATGGCACATTTTAGACTAGTTTCCCACTATTGGGTAAGAATGTATGGCCCTGTGGCTAGAATTTATTCTACCCTGGCAAAATTCACTTTATTGCTTCTACTCACTCTTACCTAGTGCTTGAGAATTTTAAGTTATTAACCCAGCTGTGGGTAAAACTGTAATATTGGCAGAATATCTCACCTGGCTTTAGTGCATCTGCATATCAACAGGAGTTCCTCAGGAGTGGAGAAGGGTTCATCTCCATATCAACAGGTAATTACCTGGGCAACCAAGGGCTTATCTGAACCTGAGAGTTAGGGGGAGGTCTTGCTTGCTTCTGCCCTAGCAGGAAAGAGAGAGTCCTGGACTGCAGTTTGTAAGCAATAAACAGGTTTTAAACTTTATTTCTCCCTTTGACTGATTTCGGTTTTAAAGGTATTTTGCTCCATGGTTTCCTCTCCCCAGAGTTACACCAGCTAACCTGAATATTATCTCCAATTCCTGTATGATGTTTTCCAGAATGATCCATTATATTTTCATTTCCCTAAACCTAGTTTTTGTTTTTTGGGGTTTTTTTGGCTTTCACTAAGAAAAGGAAATTGATCTTTCCTGAAAGGCAAAACTGCTGTGAATGTGACAGGAATGGGGGCTGTTGGATGTTTCATACCAGCTCCCAAGGATTCTGAGGTTTGAAAGAAATGCAGAAAACAAGATCCCCAGCTGAGAGGGCAGGTGTGGTAGCGCTGGAGCGTGTTCCGGCAGCAGCAGTGGTCTGCACATACATGTAACTCAGTTAAGAGCTCTGTACACCCCCATCTGGTCTTTGGCACCTGACAGCTGTGGCTTTTCCCCTGAGGGGATGGGCTGTGTCCTCACTTTGCTGTGTCCTCCCCATGAACCTGGGGGAGTTCCCTCCGTTAACTTTCCCCTCTTGAACATGGACACTTCAGGCACTGGACCTGCTAACCCCCTGGCAGAGAGGGATGGCTGAACGGATGTCACCCAGTCCTGGGTCTACTACTGAGCATGGCTGATTCATCCCCAACTCGTCATCTGGGAGCTACAACTCCTGTGAGTTTAAGCAGCAGTAAGCAGACTGAACCCGAAAAGGACTGGAGGTGGGGAACACACATGTGTAAAATGGACTTGGGCCAAGAATCTGCAGACAAATAAATTTGATTGAAGGCTGGGTCCCTGTTGGGAGGTCACAAGACACCCTGACCCCCCTTGCTGTTAATGCAATGACAAGATATGCTTGTATGATCACTGAAATAATGAAGCCTTGAAAGGCTGTGGCTTGTGGGGCTTTGGGCAGGTGAGGTTCCCTGTTAGAACGTGGGATTTCATCTTGCAGGGGCTCCAGGAGCTGTCTAGAGTGCTGCCTGGGAAGATGGAGGAGGTGCCTTCCTACCATCTCAAGGTGTGCAGTTTTGAACGACCTGCAGGCTCCTTGCAGGTTGAGCAGAAGAGGAATGAGAAGTGAGCAGGTAGTGTACAGCAAAACTAGCCATGAGGAGGGAGAGGGCATTAGCACAGGGCCAGTCTTTGGGGGCAAGGCTCATCCACAGAATTAGGCTCCTTTGGAACTGTGTGAAGAAGTCAACAGGCTTTTACAGGGATGCATCATTAGATTCTAGTACTGGCATGCAGCAAGTGATCATTGAGAACCAAGGCCTAGTCTGAATTCCCAAATTCTAGTGTGAGAATCACAAGAGAAGCTTGTTTGAAATGCAGATTTCCAAGCCCAGCCATAAAAGATCCTGAGTAAGCTGGGAAGGGGCCTTGGGGGTCTGCTCTGTTGTCAGATCACAGTTCCTGTGGCTCGGGACCCATGACTTTTGGGCTGTCCTAGTTACTTTGTAAAATCTAAATGCAGTCTCTTTGAAAGTTAGCATCCAGTCAGACACCTGACTGATAAAAATACAAACCAAATAGAATATTCCTTTGCCACCTCGTTTTTTGTTTTGGAAATTGTTCTGTTACACCTAAGTCCACTCACCTCCGGAATTCTTTGGCCCATTTACTGAACAGTAACGTAGCCCATTCTGCATCTGCTTTCTCCAGCAATGTGCAGTTACTCAGAGGAAATGCCTGCCAGTGCCTCCCTGAGAGAGGGAGGGAGGGGCTGACCCCAGGGCAACTGATCTGAAGTCATCCTCTCTTCTCAAAATTTCTTTTGAGATTTGGAGGTTAAGCACCTTTCTTCCAGAGGAAGCAATTGCTGGAGCCCCAAAGATCCACAAGATTCATTAAGGTTAT
The DNA here is from genome assembly GCA_032199065.1 of Smutsia gigantea. Lineage (NCBI taxonomy): Eukaryota > Metazoa > Chordata > Mammalia > Pholidota > Manidae > Smutsia > Smutsia gigantea. The sequence goes on from JAVSCE010019117.1 coordinate 30,232, forward strand.
GCTGTAGCACTGAAGTTTTTCCAAGAACCACCCTAAAAATACATTTCAAGTCACAACCTAAGGGCGCACACACACACCACATATACGCATGTATAGGTACTTGTGTATAGTGCATGTTTACATGGGAATGTATGGAAAACAGAAATGAATTACAGAACACTATATGCCTTCACCCTGTGAGAGGCACTCTGACACTGTCTGTGTCCCTCCCTTCCCTATAACACCACACAGGACTCTGCTGTTTGAAAATTTCTGGGGCCTTTGTACACATCCCACCAATTCAAGTAGGAAAGTCCAGGAGAGGACTTGGGAATGGAAGCTTGTTCTGTAAGTTTTCCTTCTTTCTTCCTCAGGCAGTAACTCCCTTCATTTACCAGTTGTCTATCTTGGCCGAGACAGTGTCCACATCCCGTAGAGAGGACTTTACTGAGAAGTTGACATTTCAAAAGGAGGGACGCACTGAAAAACAAACGCTCCGCTCCTTCCCCGCCGGCCTCTCACTGTCTTGCTGCAGCGCACTCACCTCCACCCAGGTTTGTCTCCTAACCTGGGGCTCTACTTCCCCATCAAACTGCTTTGCACTTACTGCTCTTTACTCCAGGGCTAGCAGACGCCTGTGCTTATTACCCCGGACCCCGCAGGCTGCCTAAGGTGCAGGGAGCTTCCACTCTCCAGTGCCCTGCTCAGGCAGATGCAGTCAATTTAAGGGAAGTTGAGCCTGTGAGAAACACACTCACTCGTCCAAATTCAGTAAGTGTACACGGAGACAGAGAGAACAGCGGAGCGAGGTTTTTACTGACTGTCTTGCAAGAAAGGGTGTCTGGTGAGCAGGCACACCTGGGGAGTTTGGCACCAGTATTTTATCTCCTAGTGCGCAAGTCCCTCCCCCGGTTCCTCGTTGGCTGAGTACTACAGGGTTCACAGTCTTTCCCAGACCTTCGCCTAAGCCAGATATAGCTTTCCCTTACATTTGTCTTAATCTTATTAGTAGGTTTAAAAAAACTCAAACAGGTATAGCCAGGCCCTTATCAATTCCCCTATCTCCCACCCCCACTCAGCCTGAGCAGCTTCCACCACGTGGCCCTTTGTTACTACCTTACTGTAAAAATGCTTAAACATCCTGGTGGGAATAAATCACATGCAGGTTTTATGCTTTCCTAACAGAGCTGATGCTGTTATTTTATAGCTAAAGCTCTTATTTCCAACACTTATAAGTGACCCAAGGACCCCACAATTAACTTCTTTTAAATCCAGCTAATCAGCTTCATTTTCATTGCAGCTGTTTACTATGTGCAGTAAAAACATTCACAATTCTGCCTGCTGTTTAGCCTTGAAACATACAGCTAAAGAGGCCAACTTGTGAGTTATCTTCATCACAGAGGGAGAAAGTTCACCCTTGCTCCACCTGTGTTATGACACCTTTTTAGCTTCACGAGGAAAAAAAAAAACAATTCAACCCAGATTTCAAGTTCTCCCCAGCATCCTTCCCACATATCTATCTTATTAAAAATGTCTTCACTAGCTCTTTTTTTTAACCATTAAGTACTTTGCAGATTAACTCTCTTTCAAGAGAACTTCATTATAAATATTATTTTTATGGTAAAATTACCAACCTCGAAGTTTCTATCCAGTTCTAAAGTAAGGAATTGGTTTTATCTCAGTTTTTTTAAGTACATTATGATCCACTGAATGCCTGAAGGCAAGGAATCTATCAAAGATGACTGGAATCATATACAATGGACATAGGCACTACTTTGAAAAAGCTCTCATATTGGGGCACTGTGAGCATCAAAAAAAGTGATAATGGCAAAAGACTGAAGATTACCAGATACATAAAAATCCATTAGTTCCTAAAGATATTACAAAAAAAAATTCATTAACCACTTCTGGAGTTTACCAGGATAACAACTCATTATTCTGAACACTAATAAAGGAAAATGAATAACTTGATGACATTGTTTAATATATATTTGCAGCCTCTGTGTGACCAAAGTGGATTTAGCGGTATTTGTACTGTAAGGCTTCAATATACTTTCCTATGATGTGAGCTTTTTGCCACTCATGTGGTTATGAAATGAACCTTGCCTAATCTTGCTTTTCCTACTTTCATATGAATGAAATTGTTCAGTACAGTCTTGGTATTCGACTTTTTTGCACTGCATTTTGTTTTTGACCTTCATCCATGCAGGCTATTTTGTTCCTCTGTATCACTAACTGGTATCTTATTACCACAATTTACTTACCCATTCACTGTTGAAATGATTATACTGGTTTTTTCCTTTATTCCAGTAAGATGGTGAACTATGTTGATAGATTACCAGACGTTAAACCAATCTCACTAGCTGTGAATGTCTTATCCTTTTAAATGTTGTTGAGTTTGATTTACTAAAATTTTGTTCAAGATTTTTGTGTTTATGGAGATAGAGCTGTAGCTCTCCTGTTTGATGTCTCTCACTGGTTTTGGTATGAGGGTACTATTGATCTCATAAAATAAATTAGGAAGTATTTTTGCAATTCCCATTTTATGCCTTGCAGAACTTTGAGAAACTTCATGCATATTTAAATTATATATAAATATGTTTCAAGTATAATGTTCATTCTTTTTCTAATTTCCATAACAAACACACCTTATTCATTTCAAGCTTAGTCTGACGTTGGCTGAATTAGTGAATGACTTGTAATGACAGTTTTTAAGAAATTATTGCTAAGCAAGTGTAGAGATTACTGTCACTAGGTACCAGTTAACTAGAAGGTGAAGCCCAGGCCTCCTAGAGATCGCCAGACTCTTAACAGAACAAGCGACCCTCTCACCCTCACCTCCAGCACGTCGCTGACATTCACGACAAGGCTTTACGGGCAGGAAACAGGGCCTGCTGCGGACGTCTTCGCCTCACGCACCTACGTACGTGCACGACGCCTGTGTAACCGTGTACACTCAGTGCCCGCCTCCCGGGGCGCGCCCACCCCGCCGTCACTGACCTCCTGCGGCTGAAGCGGCGGGACCCCGCCCCCCTGCCCCACGGGGGCGGGCTCGGGAGCTGGGCATGCGCGATCTCTACGGCGCTCCCGGAAGTGCAGGCCACACGCCCTTAGGAGGAGGGCGGGGCCTCGGGGTCAGGCTGCGGCCGCAGCCAATGGGGCCTCCACCGGCAGCCGCGGCTGCTCCACCTGGCCGCGGCGGCGGCGGCGGCGGCGGCGGCGGCGGGGGGCTGTCCGGGAAGTCCGGGCGCGGCGGCAGCATAACGAAGCGGGAGGTAGGTGCTGCCGAGCGAGCGCGGCGGCCCACGCGTGTCCTCAGGCGCCAGCGCCGCTGCCCCCACCCCGATGGGACCACGACGGTACCGCCGCCTGGCCCGCGGCGGCGACCCTCTCCGCTCTGGCGGGGCCTCCGGGCTGTGGTCCGCGGGGGAGAGCGGTGGGAGAGGCGGGCCCTTCTGAGGTCGCCCTCCGCCCGGGGCTGCGAGGCCCCCTCGGCCCGGGACGCGTACTTTCCTGAGTCTGGTCGCCAGCGCCGCTGCCCGGAGCGCTGCCCGCGCCCCGGGGTCCGGCCCAGCCGGGAAAGGTGCGGCGTCCGGCCCGCTGTGGGTGGCGTCCCCGACCAGCTGCCTGCAGCCCGTAGTTGGCCCAGGGAGGTGCCTGGGTGTCCGTACCGCGGGGCTCCTACGCATGCTGGCGGGTGGCCGGAGCAGCCTGGGAATGCACACCCCCAGCCGGCTGCCGGGTGGGTCCTGCTCGGCGGGGCGCACGACCTGCTGGGCGAGGACGAGCGGCTGGCGCTCAGCAGTGTGTC
>JAVSCE010019118.1:0-23006 GCA_032199065.1 Smutsia gigantea
AATAAATATTGTCAAAATGGCTATACTACCTAAAGCAATCTACAGATTCAATGCAATCCCTATCAAACAACCAACAGCTTTCTTCAATGAACTGCAACAAATAATTCTAAAATTCATATGGAACCACAAAAGACCCCAAATAGCCAAATCAATCCTGAGAAGGAGGAATAAAACAGGGAATTACGCTCCCTGACTTCAAGCTCTACTACAAAGCCACAGTAATTAAGACAATTTGGTACTGGCACAAAAACAGACCCACAGCCCAGTGGAACAGAATAGAAAATCCAAACATAAACCCAAACATATACAGTCAATTAATATTTGATAAAGGAGCCTTATATATACAATGGGGAGATGACAGCCTCTTCAGCAGCTGCTGTTGGAAAAACTGGACAGCTACATGTAAGAGAATGAAACTGGACTACAGTCTAACCCCATGCACAAAGGTAAACTCAAGGTGGATCAAAGACCTGAATGTAAGTCATGAAACCATAAAACTCTTAGAAAAAAACATAGGCAAAAATCTCTTGGACATAAACATGAGCGACTTCTTCATGAACATATCTCCCCGGGCAAGGAAACAAAAGCAAAAATGAACAAGTGGGACTATATCAAGCTGAAAAGCTTCTGTACAGCAAAGGACACCATCAGTAGAACAAAAAGACACCCTACAGTATGGGAGAATATATTCATAAATGACGTATCCGATAAGGTGTTGACATCCAAAATATATAAAGAACTCATGCACCTTAACAAACAAAAAGCAAATAATCCAATTAAGAAATGGGCAGAGGACATGAATAGACACTTCTCCAAAGAAGAAATTCAGATGGCCAACAGGCACATGAAAAGATGCTCCACATCGCTAATCATCAGAGAAATGCAGATTAAAACCACAATGAGATATCACCTCACACCAGTGAGGATGGCCAACATCAAAAACACAAACAACAACAAATGTTGGCAAGGATGCCGAGAAAAGGGAACCCTCCTACACTGCTGGTGGGAATGCAAATTAGTTCAGCCATTGTGGAAAGCAGTATGGAAGTTCCTCAAAAAAACTCAAAATAGAAATACCATTTGACCCAAGAATTCCACTCCTAGGAATTTACCCTAAGAATGCAGCAGCCCAGTTTGAAAAAGACAGATGCACCCCTATGTTTATCGCAGCACTATTTACAATAGCCAAGAAATGGAAGCAACCTAAGCGTCCATCAGTAGATGAATGGATAAAGAAGATGTGGTACATATACACAATGGAATATTATTCAGCCATAAGAAGAAAACAAATCCTACCATTTGCAACAACATGGATGGAGCTAGAGGGTATTATGCTCAGTGAAAGAAGCCAAGCCAAAAAAGACAAGTATCAAATGATTTCACTCATATGTGGAGTATAAGAACAAAGAAAAAATACTGAAGGAACAAAACAGCAGCAGACTCACAGAACCCCAGAACGGACTAATAATTACCAAAGGGAAAGGGACTGGGGAAAATGGGTGCGAAGGGAGGGATAAGAGGGAAAAAAGGGCATTATGATTAGCCGATGTAATGTTGGGGGGCATGGGGAGGGCTGTACAACTCACAGAAGACAAGTAGTGATTCTATAGCATCTCACTACGCTGATGGACAGTGACTGTAATGGGGTTGGTGGGGGGGACCTGATGAAGGGGTAGTTTAATAACCGTAATATTGCACATGTAATTGTAGATTAATGATACCAAAAGAAATTATATTAAAAAAAGCATATATTCTACATTCCTGTTGGAAGCTAACTAGATTTGCTTGCCTTTTGTCTAGTCACCTACAAAAATTATAAGAATTAAAAGACCGTACAATATTAAGATTGTGCTAAAATGTTCCAGGAATTAACCAACGGAACCAAATTAAATGTCGTTTGACAGTTATCCTTAACGTTTCTCCATGTAGTCTTTTACTGGAAAACACTATAGCTACTGCTTTTAATAAAACTAATTTTTAACATTATGTTTTACCAAAATATCCCCAATAGGCACCATTATGACAGACCCTTAAATACCATTAGGACATTACACAGGATCAGCACTGCTGTGTTTCAGATGCTACTCCTGTAAATGCTTGATCCTACCAACTCACCATACAATGTGAGGGTCACATCTTCCTCCTGAACAAGAGACATAATACTCTGGAGTCAAGTCAAAGACTGTATGAAATGAGTATGTGCGTGACGACAGTATTTCCTAAAACCAATACCGACTCCTAAGCAAGATAATGAGAAAAGAATACTAAGTTACAAAAGTGCACTTATCATTTATGGAAAGCCTACAGTGTTACTGTATGAGTGTTTCTCCAGGGCAGGAATCCTGTCTTGAGTCCTGTGATACAAAAAGTAAAGTCTTACTATGCATTTTTGTTAAAAGACTAAATGAGAATATAAATGGGCGTGAGACACTTAGGAAGTAAAGCTCAGAATACATGGTGATCAATACAGGGTTGGAGATTAAGAGTTAAAGCCTGTGGGACTGACTAAATGGTGACACCATTATTACCACTAAATGGTGATAACGATCTCAGAAGAAAAAGAGAAATATGATTTTAGTTTGGGCACATCAAGTTTAAGGTGCCTAGAGAGTTAACAGACAAGACCAACAGGCAACTGGAAATTACCATTCAGCAAATCAAATCAGAATTGAGGACTATAGATAGGGCAATCAGTAGTAGAAACTGTGGATGTGATAAAAAATAACAAGGAAAAATACGTACATTAAAGAGGAACGAAAATAGAACCTAAAACAAATATTTAAAGAGAAAACAAAAGAACCAGTTAAGAACTTGCAACGAGGTAAACCTACTGGGGTAATTTCTACACATGAATTTTATGATTTTAAATAGCAAGGTAAAAATTGAAGTATATTAAATACCTGTGGCTATTATACAATCAAAATTTCTTGGAGTAGTCCTCTGATTTCAAATATTCTCTTCTTATCCCCATAAATGATGGAAATATAATTCAGTGTTCCAATTACAATTCCAAAACCATTTTTTGGACACTTCATTAACATAAAACTCTTTTCACATTATGCTCTGAGCCCATTTTCCTCATTTGTAAAATGGGATAATAGTAACTATTTCATAGGGTTATTGTAAAGATTAAATGAGCTCATATGTGTTAAGTGCTCTGAATAGTACCTGATATATTACTAAGCACACAACAGGCATTATTTTTCATTCCCTACTCCCCCACAGAAATGTGAAACTAATTGTACAGAAAATTGATTACTGCATAGCTATCAGGACTATCCATTCCAAATTGTTCTCAAAAATTAATTTCTAATAATTCACCGATACATCTCATTTCTCAGACTCTGAAGATTTTTGGTGATCTGCAAATTTTATATGTGAACAAATCAGTGCGATTAAGTGCTCATACCATAATAAAGGACCAAGAATATTATCTACATTACTGCTAGTCATTCGTGACTTAGTTTGAGGAAGAGTTTTCTAAGACTAAAAATATCAGAGTGAACACATTTTTACACTGCCCTGGGTGTCTACGTGATTTGCCATTAAAGGCATACAAAGTAGTGTGCGCTAAGGTGCCTCAAATTAAGAACACCTGATAGTACTTTCATATACTTTCTTACCTACAACCAAATCCTACCAGCTCTTACTTTTCTTCCCAAATTGTAAGCAGTCATCTAAAATCCTTCCCATCATCCTATAACCTCACATCATCTTTTATCTACTCCAACATCAACTTTCTAACTATTACTTTTCCACCTCTGAACCTATCCATGATGCAAATTTCTCAAAAAACTAACCTTTCTCTTTTGCTTCCTTATTCCTGGAACTCTAAATACCTGTAACAGAAAGCTGCTAAATAAAGTGCACTCCACTTACTCATTGATTTCAAGAACCTGAAGCTCTGTCATGTAATAACACCAAACTGATTTTACTTCACTAAGCAAATTATTTCTAATAGAATTTTGATTATCATTAATTTTTTCATAAGGACCAATACCATGTAATCTTGGCAATTAATTCATCTTTGCCTCTTTCCTTATCTGTAAAATGAGTGGTTTGCATCAGGTTTATTTAAAATTCTCTTCCAACTCCAAAAATCTACAGTTTTTTGTCTTAAAGCCTTCACTCACTCAATCTAGTACCAATCCCACCCAGGGCATCTTGCTAGATTTCAAACACTCAGGAATCACAAATTTCTAAGTCTGAGGTAAGGTTGTCAGTATACACTAACAGAAAACTTAATTATGCAAAGTGTTCAATTCCTACTAAAATGAACTAAACAGCTTCTGGGAATGAGCAAGTTTCCTCTGAAGATTAAAGTAACTAAATACTAGACAAACAAAACTATAAAGAAACAAAAAGCTTACACCATATATTATGGTATGGTAGAAAGAGCAAAGGAGTAGGAGTCAAGGAGCTGCTTCTAATGGCAGCTCTGCCAAAGGCTGTTAGACAAGTCATAACCTCTGGCCTTCTTCCTCAACTGAGAAAATGATGAGATTGGACTAGACAATCTTGAGGATTCCCACCAAATCAAATTGATGCTAAGATATCCTTTGATTTTTAAACCCCACAACTGATATAATTCTCACAAATATGTAATCAAAGGGATGTCATTATACACAATTGACACCATTGGCTTAAACTTCTGCTAAACAAAATAATGGAATCTGGGTTACGTATTCTTAGGGAAAGAAAAAAGCCAAGGATGTGGGGCCCTATGTTGCTTTTTAGCTGTCTGATGTTTTAGGTAAACCCTTTCACTTGGTCCTGATTCTCTATGGTTGGTTAGTCCTTCATGACATAAAATGACTAAAGACTGAGTAAACATAAATTTCAAGCCACAATTGTTTTTCTCAAACTAGAGAAACACACTTTAAAAGCCCAGAAGTCAAATTCTCCCCATATATTTGAATAGGGCCTTTTCTACAACATGAGTACATCAAAATACTATGCAATTATGATTATGGTGCTGTGAATTCCTACCCATATAGATGCAGATTACTCACTTTTTAGCTTATTCTCAGCAAAATTTTAATCCAAGTTGGCTTCCTCCTGCTACCCAGAATACTTCTTAGCCACCACTTTCTATCATTAGTAAGAATTTATTTTTAATAAACATTAGCTTAAGTAAAACACAATCAGGAAAATAAATCTACAAAAACATCACATTATGCATCCCCAGTCAAATGTTTAGAATATTTAACATTTTGGGATAATATAGTGGGGAAAGTAGGTCTTCATAGTGAATGCTCTTTTATGAATGGATTATATCTAAACTTTCTACCAGGAAACTATGAACACTTATGGCTAATCTAGTTTACTTTTTGGTCTTAAAAGTAATCACTGTTCATCAGAATTCCTTAATATATATCTATCTTGAATTATGTGAACTCTTAACCATATATTTAGGCCATTATACACATCAGATCACTTACACATTTGTACAACTAATTTCCTAAGTACTTAAATTATCAATTCCTCTATGATGTTACAATAAATGTTTCAATACAACTGCGAGAAAGGGCCTTACAAAATAACAGCAAGTACTATTGGTGTAAGTCTTTTTTGATGTACTCTTCTCAAACCAGTAAAGCTTTGACATCAGGCAAGATTATTTTGTCCCTTCCTATTTATATGACAGAGGAAAGTGCACACATCCACTTCACCCTTCAGGATAAAAAGTTTCTCCAAGTATAACACATCAAATGACTTGATAGTTAATCTTGTTCATCTCTTTTAGGTAACTATTGAGCTTTTTATTTCAGAGCACAATCCACCATTTTTGTCTCTTTAAAAAAAGTTGGTTCCTTGGATTAAGAAGCTAAAGGCGCACCTTTTTTTTAGAAGTTTGTTACTATTTCTTTTTAGATTCAAACGAGTAACTATCTTTGAGGTTCTTGTCCAAGTTTTTAAAGTTTAGTTCATTTTTTTCATGATTCCAAATCCACTTAGGATTCTAGGTTAAAACCTATGAATGCCCATTACATATTTCTTTTACTAAAATATGAGAAAAAAATCTAATCAATTTACTAAATTGCAATTAGGATTTGGACCCAAATGCTAACATCTGCACCATAAAATTTTCTAGACATTCTATAAATGTAGGAAGTTTATTAATTTATATTATTCTGCAAACATGTATTATGTATTTAGTTTGACTTAACCATATTCCATAGGCTGGATTTGGGGGATGTTTTTAAAGTGTTCAGAGTTTTAAGTGTTTATTTTTGTAATCCAACAACTTTATCCAAAAATGCAGAAAATTTTTCTGGCTGGCCAGGAGGAAAACATTTCAGTGTTGATAAGTCCATTGACTGTAACAGCCCAGGAAGCGTGCTAAAACAAAAGAAGAAAAATATTAGGTAACATGGGAGAAAATTCCGTAATTCATCTGCTGCTCACTTGATGACTGAATCTAACTTCCAAGCACATTGTGATGCTTCTCAAACTGCACATGAATTTTAAAGTATTTTGATACTACAGATATACATACTAAGATTAAAGCAATATGAAGAGAGTACATGTCAATATCAATCCAACACATACTTTTTCTCTTATGTCATCTGAAATATTTCAGAAATGTTATTTCATGGAAGATGTGGTCACATGGCTTTGGAACACTTCTCAGGACTGGGATACGTAATTGGAAGTAAAATTAATTTATGAAAACAGAATAAATGCAACTTAAAGTAAGAGCTGTCAGACAAGAACAATAAGCTGGGGAGACTACTAGACCATGCATGAAGATTGCGGAAAAACTATTTTTGCCAGTAATTTGCTATCATAAATACACATACAATTAAGCAATGCACAGCCACCATGCACATTGGAAATAAGGTTCCAAACCACAACATACAGCTATTGAGAAATTTAATTAAACCACTTAAATTAGAATAGACGTACAAATACCCAGCCCAGATTTGGGGCAAATAAATAATATACCTAAAATAAAAATACAACCAATTACTGATTCTTATGGCATTCATGTGTATGACTTTCTAGAAGTTAATATAACAAAGAAAAGACTTCTAAAAAACTGTAAAAAATGAATAAAGTGGAGACTTGTATAGCTTCCTCCTCTTTAACCAAAGTAAAAAGGATATGTTTATGAAATCAATGTTTTCCCTTTTTTAATGTACTGACATAAAATCAAAGCTGATTCAACATTTAGAATGAAAATACTCATCAAAAGTGACTGGGAAAAATTGATTTGCATAAACCAATTAGGAAGGTGAGAGTTTGTTCTCCTTAAAAAATGACTGTTAACCACTAATAATCTCAACTACCGAGGGACAGATATGTCCATAATCTGAAGCCCACATAATTTTGATTAACTAGTTTCTCCCCTGACTCACAATCCTTTCCAGAATGGCTTCTATTATTATAAAACCACCCTGACATTCCCTCTTCTCCATCATTATAGGGAATAGGACACTAACAACTGCTCCTGAAACAATCAATAAATCTGTCTCCTCTCCATGAGAATAGGAATCTGTTTTGTTCAATGATGTATGCTAAGTGCCTAGAATAATGCCTGGCACATAGTAGGTATGCAATAAATATTTAATGAACAAACAAGTGTTTACTGATTGCCTAAGAGACACAGTAATGTTAAAAGTTCAGTACGTTCTAGCCAGCTTCTTCTAAGATTCATTTATTTTAATGTCAATTTATTTTAACTTAAAAATTATCTATTTTGTAATACTCCGCTGAGATCTTTACCTTTTACAACATCAAATTAGGATAGCTTTTAAACTTAAACAATTGGGAATCACTGACCTGATCCTTTGGCAAGCTTCTACTGTCTCAAGAAGAATTAGTAAGAAAACAAACCAGCAATTTTCTTCATCCTTCTATTGTGGTGATGATCAGTTCTTGCTGAATTCTAATATACTTCTAGAAAATAATACTCCTTACCATAAAGTAATGCCTCTGCTTAAAATATCCCAATGGCTTCTCACTAAACATAGAATAAAATCAGAACTCTTAATATGAGCTGTCCCCATCCAGCCTCATTTTGTACTACATTCTTCCTTGCTCACTATACTTCTGTCACACTAACTTTCCCTCTGTTCCTCAAACGCACCAAACTCCAAGCTCATTCCTAACTTAGGGCCTTTTGCAATTGCTGCTGTTCTTTCTACCTCTAGAGCTTCACATTACTAGTTCTTCCTTGTCATTCAGGTATCAGCTCAAACGTGATATACCCAGTCATGCCTTCCCTGAATTTATATAATTAGTCTTAACTCACCACAGCCATCCCATCATCCTGCCTTATTTTCTTCATAACACATTTCACCATGTGAAACTATCTTGATGGCTTATTTATGAACTGTTTACTATCTCCCACAACTAGAACATAAGCACCATGATAGAAGGGACTTTTTCTTGTATTTCCCCCTGCATCCATAGCACCTAAGGTAATGGCTGCCACTTATTAGGTTTGGTTGAATTAATGAATGAGTAAAAACTTAATTTAGGGATTCCAGTGCATTTACTGAAGGCAAACTTCAATTAATAAGTAAATGCATTCCTTGAATAACGAAAATCTAAACAGACTCAGAAACTATATTCTTGTGACTTGCATGCCCAGATGAACATACATACATGTGCACAGACACACACAGATACTCACATGCAATGAAATAGGCACAGACACTTGAAAGAAATACAACACAGAAATCACAGTTGAAGTGGGAAAAGGTAGGAGGTCAAAAAGACAGAAAGATTAGGCAAGTGGGCAAGAAGAGCTAGGGAGAGATTAAAGAGGTCAAATCATCAGTCTCTAGTATACCTGCAGGTACAATAGAAGAGATGCCCGTCTTTGTAGAGTTGCTTTGCCAATTCCAGCTGATGATTGTTCATCAACTTTTCGTTTACAACCACTACAAGTGGCTTTCCTTTTTCAAGAGTCTCCAAACAACTTCCTGCACCTACAAAAATAAATCAAATTTGTTAATACAGTTAAAAAAAAAAATGAAGGTGTTGCACCAAGCTTTACAGCTAGGACTCAAAAGATAAAAAACTTAGTTACAACATTACAATCTAGGCCTTTTAATTATATACATTTAAAACGACAAAAGTGTAATTATCAGTTGCTCTCTAGTGAAGTGTTATAAACCTGACTTGAAAAACAGATTCTTTACCACTGATGACCCATGACTGAGTGCTTTGCCACCTGCCCTCTATCTAGTACTATGCCGAGTATGACCCTTGAATCCAAATCAGACTCAGGTTCAACACACTGTACATGAAACTGTACTGTACTTCTATTCAAACACAAGTAGAAAAAGCAAGCCTTCAATAGTAAGACGTACCAATAAAGAAAAATTTTTATGATTCTGCCTGTGAGGTTCCACCCTAAAAAGTCAAGAATAAATCTCCACTAATGTGCATATATACAATACTTGGATCAATTCAACTTTGAAATCTAAAATCATTTAGCTATTTTAAATGGGAGCAAAGAGACTGATAAGAGACTAGGCAAAATCTTTAGATGATGCTAGGGTAGTAGTTAAAACAATCTCTAGCACCAGACTGTTTACTATTTACTGACTAGACAAGTCACTTAACCTCTGTGTCTCAGTTTCTTCCTCTGTAAAATGCAGACACTACAGTTGATAGGATTGTTTGGGAGAATTCAACAAGTTATATACACAAAACATGCAAAACCATACCAAAAGCTGTTATTATCGTATTCACTTCTAATCACCAAATCTGGTTAGTAATGACTATTTCGAAAGACTTCTCTCTCTTCAATCTAGGCTTTTTAAAAACCAAGAAACTTACTCCCTCACTTTTCCAGCAGTCAAAACTGCAATCCTCCCCAAAAACAGTTCTTTTGAAGGTACCGGCAATCTAACTACAACAGGGATGGTTCTCTGAAAAGCTAGCAATGAGTTACACAGTATGTGATTGTTAAAGAATATTTTTGAAAGCATTCATTTCACACTCGAGTTTAACAAAAATGTACAAAATCTTTCAAAGCTAATTTCTCCGTGACCAATCCAACCAATTACCTGGCTGAACACTCCTGCAGCTCTAAGCCCAAATACTAATTTCAAGTTTGACAACTCTTTGCACGTGTCATCGGGTAAATTGTTTTGCCCCTCTGTGTTAAGGGTTTCTTAAAGTCGGGTTATAGTGATTTAATTTTTCTCATCATTCTATCACCCAGAAATAAATTTTCTCCACTAATGTTCTCAATTGTTATATTCGAGCATTATACTCAAAAGGGCTACAGTGAGTTACTCTAGTGATTTTACTGTACCTCAAAAAGGTTCAGATTTGTTACTGTCTACCCAAAACCAAACACTTTGAGATTCTAAAGCACTTTACCTGCGTGACTAATAACAAGATCTGCTTTCTCAAGGTCTTCTTCCAAGGAATCCTTGTACCTGTAAACATCCAGAGTAAATGACGCAGTACTGAATGGCTCAGGTACCACCTTTCCTCTACCTATTTGCAGGACAAGCCGGTTGTAACCAAGGCTCTTGATTATCTAAAAAGAGAAAAAAAAAACGGGCTCTTTCAACTGGCTACAGTGAAAACAGCAGCAGTAACAATGAATCCGACAGTCGCTGTTCAGGCCGGAGCACGGGCTGCCAAACTGAATGGCGGAATTCAGTAAGTTTTCCAAAACGACTTTTCCCTGTACTGGGCGCAACAAGGTACTTCACTTAGCCCGAATGGACGTAAGCGACCCGACTAAGCAAGTCGTGAAGAACTGGCCCCTCGAGGGACATGAGATCAGGCAGACTCTGAAAAGGGTTTAAAAAACTAGTGAGGAGACCAATAGGCCCGCTCTGCCTCCCGGATGGCGCTGCGCGAACCACGAGCCCTGAAGAGAAGGCGCGCTCAGGAAACGCCTTGCGCCCCAAAACGCCGGCCGCGAAAGGGGCCTGAGGGGGCCAGGCGCCGACGCGGCTGCAGCGCGGCGGGGCTGAGCTGGGACGACGTACCGGGCGGGCCCGGCGGAGCGCGCGGGGGCGGTCGGCACCCATTACGCGGCCCACAGCGAGCCAGCGAGGAGCCGGCGAGGGCAGCCCCGGCCCTTAAGGAAGAAGGGGCGAAGCTGTTGGAGAGGCGGGAGCGGAGAATCCGAGGAAAAAAGCCGGGGGGGGGGGGGGAGCCGGAAAAGGCCGGGGAGCGGACAGAGAAGGTAGAGGACCAAGAGGCGCGGGGGAGCCAGAAGAGGGCCAAGCCGGGCGCGCGGAAGAGCTAGCAAGGGGGCGGCGGCACCTGAGTTAAAGCAGAGGGGTTTCTTTCCGAGCGCTGCCATTAGGCAACGTTACGGAGGCTAGCGATAAGGCTGGTGACGACGAGCGACGAGCGCAGCGAACCTAGCCGGTGCCCCCCCGCTCGCCTCCCACACTCACGTGCCGGCTGTTGTGCGCCGATACACACGCGATGAGGTCATCAAAGCTGGTAGTCCCTACAGTGACGAACACGCACTTCATCGCACGGGTTAGAAACCCTGAATAGCAACGGCCGGATGTGACGTAGAGGAAGCACAAGAACTGCAGTGGAAGCAGGGGGTGCGGAAGGCGAGAGTCCGTCATGGCCGCCAGAGGGCGGTGGAAATCAGAACTTGAGGCGGGGAGGGTGGAACCAAAGACTTCTTAAGCCTCAGGAGCCGGCCATTGATGGCCCTTTGCGTGTAGAAATCATGCCACCCTCACGAGGAGGTGGGAATTGAAAGAATTAATTGACCTCATCAAACGTGGTGTTAAGAAAGAACAGTGAAGCCTCATACCCTATCCTAAGAGTTGTGTTTACATAATTGGTTGGATACCACAAATCTTTTCAATGATACTAAGGTTTGGAATTCTTCATTTGCAAACATGTTTTGCCCATATACATTTGAGTGATGGTTTTACCTCAAGTCTGTTGACTGCATTCCAAAAAAAAATGCCATTTCAAAATCATTGGCAATGGTCTCTTACAAATGTGGTTATCAAGAAACCAGAGCCCTATCGTGTCTCTGGGAAGCTGCAGAGAGTCAAACTCCATTAACAAATTTTGTGTGTAAATAGAGGCATTAAGGCCTGAAACCTGCAACTATAATTCATTGAACCTATCCACTGAACCATTTAAAATGTAAAGTTATGATAAATTATGATGAAATTTAAAGTTATACATTAGCATGAATAAACCACACAGATAATTACATTCAAGTAGCCAAGTACAGAGGTGATTTCTCAAGACTTCAACTTTCTCCTACCAGCATTAGATCTTCATGTGCTCTATTTCGTTCTAATGTCTTCTGTATTTCCTGCTTAAAATCTCCCTTTAACCCATACTTTTGCTTTGTCCTGCCTGATCATATACAGGAAGAAAGCGATGAAAAGAAATTATTTTAAAAGAGAAAGAGGATTAGAGGTGAATTAGGGCTAAAACACAGGCTGAAAAAACCTCTTAAGTCTATTTCTGCTGGATTCTTTAAATCTTGTAGCTTGGGTAATTGCCTCTTTGAGGAGTGATATTTTGCTCTCCTTTTCTTGATGCCAAATTTCACGAACTAATGATGCAGTACAGCTAAGGTTCATGATAACAAATGTAGAAAGACTGTGATTAAATAATAAAACATAAGCATAGTTATATTTTCTGCCCAATAAGAGTAATAAACTATGAGTATTTATTGAACTATAAAGACAACAAATATTCCAAAGTATTCTGAAAATCAGGAAGGCCTTTACCTCTTGTGTCTGTAAGATCTTTTCATATATCTGAAACATATTAAAGGAGCACTGTTTTAATTAGCTCATAGAGTGAAAAAACATATATATAAATCAAATAGACTTAAATTTCCAGAAAATAAGAAAATTGAACTTATAATTGAAATGTGCTAGACTTAATAAAACATCTTGCACAAGCTGATCCACAAATGTTTTAAAAATCCAAGATTACATAATTAATTTTAGCAATCAAGTCTTTTCTCGGTTATATTAGTGTTAAGTATAATAACAAGCATGCATTTTATTTTACTTGGGTGTTTTTCCTAAACTCATACATGCTTACTGATCAAATAAATTAGTGTTACTTTGAAAATGTTTATGATAATGAAAAATAGAAATTTGTTTTCAACTACATTAAATCAGTATTCTGACAAACTTTATTTCAACAGCAGCTGCTTTATAGTAAGCCAGCTTGAAGATAATTTCTAAAATCTTTAAGCAACTAAAAGTCATGGCCTGACATTACATTGAGTAAATTAATGGTTAATCATTGCACAGCTACTTTATAATAAAATGTTGAAACACTGGTTTATACTAAGCATAATTCTAAATTGATATTCTTTTGCTTCTTACTTTGAAATGCTATAGAGAAGCTATATCTTGGAGTTGTGTAATGAATGTGTTCATTTTGCCATTTTAAGAAGTTATGAAAAAGATTTGATGGCTATACAAAATTTTGTCATGTATATTCTAAAGCTCTGCTAGTCTGTTAAAATGCTTGCATAAATCAGACAGTTCTCAGTTATCTACCCTGCACTTTTCTTTTTATAATAAAGGTTAGTGTAACTCTGGGGAAAGGAAATCCCAGGACAAAATATCTAGCTGAAACCGAAATCAGTCAAAGGGAGAAATAAAGTTTAAAACCCATTTATTGTTTACAAACAGCAGTCCGGGATCATCTCTCTCCTGCTCCATCGGAATCAAGCAAATACCACCCCCCCCCCGCCCAACCTCTCAGGTTCAGATAAGCCCTGGGTTACCCAGGTAATTATCCATTAATATGGAGATGAACTACTTCTCTCCACCGCTTAGGAACCCCTGTTGATATGGAAATGCACTAAAGCCAGGGAACAGATTCTGGAAATACTGCAATTTTACCCAGTTAGTCACTTTGGTTAAAATTTAGAATTAATATAGGTGGTTGAGGATCTTCAAGGAGTAACAGTGACAGAGAATTACAACAGTATATGTGTATGTACTTTGGTTTTTCAAGGAAAAAGAATAGTTTTTTTTTCTAAAGCAGATTTTTGGTTTCCAGACTCCTTCATACTCTTAACAATTGTTGAGAACCTCAAAGAGCTTTTGGTTATGTGGATTATAATGTGAGGTATAACTATTGATATTTACCATATGAGACTAAAAATGAGAAAGTTTAAAAATATTTGATTCATTGGAAAGTGGCAATAATGAACACATTGCATGTTAATCTAAATGACCTAATTTTTATGAAAAATAACTATATTTTTCAAACCAGAATTTTCCTGAAAAGAATTAGCATTGTTTCACATTTTTTGAAAATCTCTTTACTATCTGGGCTCACAGGAGAGAATTGGATCCTTGTATCTGCTTCTGTATATAATCTATTGCATTATCATAACCTCTGGAAAATACTGTATGCTCATGAGAGGGTGAGAGTCAAAAAGACAAATAACATTTTAGTAGTATTATGAAAATCATTTTGAACTCACAGATCCTCTAAAAGAATACTAGAGAGTATAAAAAAGAACAAAGTTTAGAAAGTGAATTTTATTTGCCTTGGTTTATAATACCTGAGTCTGAAACAAAGCTATAAAATATATTAAAATATTTACAGTACTCCCTCAGTTTAAATAGTCTTGTTTCCTTTATTTAGTAATTAATGTTTCCTCCTACTGTATGAAAGGTCATTCTTTTAAGTGTAATCTTGCCTAGATAGCAGAGATTCTATGTCTTACAAGAATAATTTCCTATAACTTAAGTTGCCTTTAAAATCTAAAAGCAAAACAGAATGAACAAAACAGTAGTAGACTCATAGGTACTGAGAAGTGGCTGGCGGTTATCACGGGAGAGGGGTTGGGGTGAGTGGGTAGGGTGGGTGAGGGGGATAAAGGGGCACCAGATCTCAATCGTAATATAAGTTGGTCATGGGGGTGGAAGTGCAGCAGGAGAATGTAGTCAGTGGTTCTGTAACATCTTTCAGTGTTAATAACTGTATTAGTTGGGGTGAGGATTTAATGGGTATAACTATTGAATCACTGTGTTTTATACTTGAAACCAATATACTATTGTATATCAACTATACTTCAATAAAAATTAAAATAAAAAGTTGCCTTTATCATGTCCTTGATTATTTAAGGGGAAAAAAAACCCAGAGCACAGAGGCTCTTCACTTACAATAGTGTTATCTTCTGTTTCTTTTCAAATGCTTTATTTGTACAGTAATCTCCATCTTACCCATTGTTTCACTTTCTACAGTTTCAGTTACCCGCTGTTAGCTATGGTCCAGAAGCAGATTATCCTGCTTACATATGGTCAGAAGGCCAATAGAGCCTAATGCTACTTCACAATGCCTACATTGTTCACCTCACTTCATCTCATCATATAGGAATTTTATCATCTCACTTATCACAAGAAGGCTGAGTACAGTACAATAAGATATTTTGAGAGGGACCACATTCACATAACTTTTATTACAGTATATTGTTATAATTGTTCTGTTATTATTAATTATTGTTAATCTGTACTGTGCCTAATTTATAGGTTAAACTTTATCATGGGTATGTAAATACAGGAAAAAAACAGTATATATAAGGTTTAGTACTATCCAGGGTTTCAGGCACCCACTTGAGGTCTAGGAATCCCCCACCAGTAAGGGGGACTGCTGTGCTTTGATTAAATTGGTAAGGAATTATTGTTTCTCACTCATGAGCCTGTCTAATCAAATGCTCAAATCTCTGGAAACTCTTAATTTTGCCTTCCCAAAATCAGTTCCTAAATTTAGAACAAATAAAATTTTCAGGATATACTTTATACCTAAAACTAAAAATTTTATACATAAAACCACGAAGACTTCTCAGAGGGCCTCTGGAATCATCAAGATTTGCTGTCCTTATAAAGAGAGATATTGGGAAAGAATTATGTTTGTTTAATGTATTACTATTATCAAGTCGCATGGGAAGAGCTATCAGATCAGGAGAAACACTCAACCTCCCCTAAATTAAGTTTATTTTGATAAAATATTATTACTTAAACATTTCAGAAATTGTATGCTTTATGGGAAGTCCCTGATGACTTGTCAGTGCCCTCCCTGTCCTTCAGAGGTAATACTGTTTTGCCTTCAGGGGTAACCCTCACCTCATCAAAACTCTTTAAGAAATTGTTATATACTGTACTCCAATACTGAATTTAACTTCTATTACGATAGAATTGGCAATAGTAATAAATTAACTACAGCCATTAAATCTGTTAATGTTCTTGTTTACTCTAAAGCTTACCTGATGGTTCTACCATAAACTACTAGAATTTGTATCTTCAAGAAAGAACAGTCTCAGAACCTCATAGAAAAAACCATACCAAGTACTTCAAGTGATTGCAGCTTCAAAGAATAGACTTTGGGGTTCAGGGTTCTGAAATGATTTTGTTAGGAAGGAAAGGACTCGGCTTGGTGTCACAGGGAAGTCAGATATAGTGAGATGAGAGACCAAAGTCAAGAAAACAAAGTAAGTTTCAGTGCACTCTGCATAGAATAACAGAGCAGGTCTGCCTAAGGTGAGACAGGCCCAAATGCTCATTCTGAAGCTTCTTTTATGTGGTTTTGGCAGAGCAGAGAGGTCCTTGATTGACAGCTGTCAGCTCTCTAAGCTCGTTCAGATTGGTGAAATGGGGACAGGGGCTGTGCTGTGTCTGTGCTTCTGATGTTTCTTATCTGGTGGGACCCTGGACATTTCCTGAGTCACTCTTGGACCCTATGGCTTCATCTGATTAACTCTCAGTCATCTTTGTCTTTCTGGTTCTATTTGATCAACTCCCTGAGTCATCTTTGGGAGGCCCTTTCTCCTTTCCATCCCGCTCATTTCTGTCTTTCTGCCTAACAATATCACTTAGATAACTTTCAGAGCATACCAGTGAACTGAGGTAACATTTCCAGGGCTCTTTCATAATCCAATAAAAGGCACAAACCACTATAGAATCAGATAACCAGGCAGAAAGTTGCATGTTGTAAAGCATTTGTTTTTAATCCCTGGTTTGTGGGTCCATTATATTCTTGAAAAGTTGCCAAAACTTGACTCTCCCTTTCCTCCTCCTCTTCACAAATGTTGATGCCAATTATCTTACTTTTCGGGACACCAAAATAATTATTTCTTGGCTACACTGGTCAAATCTTGGATTAAAATAATACTGCAAAATTATAAGTCAATTTTTGGAGAACAATAAAGAAAATGGTTTAATTTTAAAGGGTAGCAAAATACCCCACCCCAAAATATGGTGCTTTGACATAAGGATAGTTTTGAGTTGAAGGCTATTGGGAAGAAGCAGATACATGAAAAAAACGCTCTACTTACTTTTATTTGCCTAGAAGTGATGCCGGAGTTCTTGTTTGCGGAGTCGAAGAATGAACTTAGCAGTCAAGGTAGGAGAGCCAGGGAGACTTTTAGTGAGAGAGACAGTGAAAGGACAGACAGAGCTCCTGGCTCACGCCAGGAGGGACAAGAGAGCCCCTAGTGGTGCATTGTCTAAGGGATCTATAGGCAGTTGAGAGACAAAGAGCTAGGGATGCAGACCTACCAAATGGTCTCTAAATGTTTATCTTTGAAGAGATACTAAGTTTCTTATCAGTTTTCCGGACTATTCTGCGAGTTAACATAAGAAATTTACTGCTTCCTTTCCCAGAATAGCAGTTTCTTGGTTTGGGAGCATATCAATCAAGGCTGCCTGTCTTGCTCTCAAGATGGGCTGAGTTATTGTCTGTTTGTTAAATAATAAGTTAAGAATTTTACTTCTTAACTTCTTGGGTGTTAAAATGCAATATTATCTTTAAGGTGGACTCCTTCCTGCCCTTCACTATGTTGTTTACGGCTGGGCTTGCCTGCTCTATGAATTGCCCAGGTTATATATTACTTGATTAGGCCTGGAGGAGGAAAAGCAGCATCTGGGCAAAATTAAAGCAGATAAGCTGGGCCTTTTAGCAGGCTAAAGTAAATTTTACAATAGCCTCATTTAATTGACACAATGGAGACATGGGCTATGCTGAGGTACTTTCTTATCTGGGGGATGTTCAAACATTCCAGGCCAGGTTATTCCTGGCTTTTTAGTTTTAACTAATCTTCACTGAAGAATGCTTATATTCCTAGTTTGATATTTTACTTTAGAGAATTAATGTGACTCTGACTTTACTTAATTGTTTTATATGGAGTTTTTGTAGGGGTCTTTTTCTAGAGGCCCTCACCCTATTCTGACTACACCCACAGTCCCTGTCTCAGAAGTAATCCTAAAGGTGTTCCCTCCCCTCTACCAGGAGGGAAGAAGCTAACCACCAGACATAATTCTACATAGGAATACCATAGGAATCTACATATCTACATAGCAAACTTTACTAATTAGCCCTTAGGGTCCATTTCTCCCATTTGTTTACCTTCCAACAATTTGCCACCCAGGAAACTCACAGTCCTTTTCCTTTGTCTTGTCTCTTTTTATTGTTGTTGTTAAGATGCTATATACGCTCAAGTTATAACTATCCCTCTAGTTACTCATCATTGAGTACTCCTATGTGTGTGCATAATGCACATATTAATAAGCTTCTGCTTGCTTTTTTTTCTTGCTGATCTGTCTTTTGCCAGTTTAAATTTGCAAGGTTCCAGGTGGAGAACCTAGAAAGATAGAGGGACAAAAAAGACTTTTTCCTCTATAGTTTACTAATCAATATTTTTATTTCAATGATGTTTTAAAAGTTCAGGCTAGGTTACCTAGTTTCAAATACCTAGAGCAAAATGAAGGACTTCATTTACCCAAGAGTGTGCAAGAGAGCTAATAAAATCAAGATTCAAAAAGATATTTAAAAATACGTAAGAAAAAGTGAAGAAGCAGAAACAATGAATTCAAATAAATTGGATCCAAGTATTAGGCTTAGGTTGAAAAAACAACTATACAAGTATAAAACTGGGTTTTTAATGGGCTGTGATGAATGACAGCTGGTTGTAACACTGAGGTAAGGCAAGGACATGGGACAAGCATCATGATTAACTTTTCCTGGCTATGATGAAAAATGCTGAGATATAAACAGTATAGTAAGAACAGGAGCGACCCAATCTTAAGGCTAATATTCCATTTTAAAAAGCAGAGAGTTGAAAAGTAAAATTCCTAACATATTCTCTGGTAATTAGACACTAACCCAACAGTCTACCTCAAGGCAGGGCAAGCAGTCTTAACGGATACGTCCCCACTACTTGAGAGTAACCACTATCTTGGAGAAGAACAGGATAAATAAATCCCTTGTGTTGGGTTTATTTAGCAGAATTAGCTGGAGGACTGATAATAAAGGATAGGTAGGAGACATGGAGTCTCTCACCATAGATAAACCTTGAGACCACAAGTCAAGCCTATGCCCAAGAACCACCCCCCCTTGTCCTTTGCCCCATTACATTTCTTTTAAATTTACTTAGTTTCGTAAAGTTTGTTATGTAGAAGTTGAGGTTTCTCCTAGTGCAACAACACTACTTGAGTATATGCCTTTTGTATGGATCAGTGATATTGTTAACCCCCTGTTGTGTAAAAAACACAGAATCCTCAAACTTTCAGCGTGTCTCCTTTCTGAGGACGCCCACATTTTCCTTTCTTTAAGTGCGTACTTTCAAATAAAGCTTTCTCACTGCTCAAATTATTGCAATTTGTCTCTTTGCTATTTCATTTTATTTCCAAGTCTTCACTCTGTCTCCGCTTTACTCCTATTAAGTAGGAAGGGGCTACTGGGAGCTCAGATTTGGACTTGCATGTTTCTGTCACCTGGGTGACCTGGATGAAACTGCAGCTATGCGATCTGCTCTTGGTAGCTGACCTGAAAATCTCCTTTCTTTGGGAAGTTCTCAGAACATAATCTCACTCTACCCTGTGCTCCATGGCCCCTCCAAATCCTGGAGTGGTAGTGCTAGTCCCCATGCCATGCAGACCCAAGCGGACACCGGATGCCAGATGACTGGCTTCAGGAGTTGGCAAGGGAATCTGCCCTAGGCGGAGAACTTTCCCGCTGCACTTTCCTGTTCTCTGCTGCCTGCAAGGCAGCTGCCCTTTTCCCTGCTGCTCTAGTTTTAATGAATTCCTTCCTTACCTACACTCGTCTCACCTGCTTGAGAATTCTTTCTCGACCAGAGTCAAAAACCCTCCCCCCCTCCAGGTTCAGGTCTCTCCTAGTGCTTCCCCTAGTGCACAGGGAGAGACCTTTCCAGACGCAGCTGCCCGGCAACAACACTACTGGAGTTATCAGAGGCAGGGAAAAAAACGAATTTTTACTGAACACTCCTGATGTCCCAAGCATGGTGGCAGACACATTACATGTCTGATCTCTTTATATCAGGCTTAAATTGTAAGATTTAAAAAATCCTATCTGTATGTGAGTTTGCTGCTTATAAAAAATTACTCTCCAAATCATACTAAAGCTACAATATTGTTAAAATAATTAAAATTGACCTTTGTGATTTTTGCTTCACATTCCTTCTCAGGCTACAAAAACAATGATCAAAAATTATGAAATGCTCCTACACTGCTGGTGGGACTGCAAATTAGTTCAACCACTGTGGAAAACAGTATGGAGGTTCCTCAAAAAACTCAAAATAGAAATACCATTTGACCCAGGAATTCCACTCCTAGGAATTTACCCTAAGAATGCAGCAGCCCCATTTGTAAAAGACATATGCACCCCTGTGTTTATCATAGCACTATTTACAATAGCCAAGAAATGGAAGCAACCTAAGTGTCCATCAGTAGATGAATGGAAAAGAAGAGGTGGTACATATACACAATGGAATATTATTCAGCCATAAGAAGAAAACCAATCCTACCATTTGCAACAACATGGATGGAGCTAGAGGGTATTATGCTCAGTGAAATAAGCCAAGCCGAAAAAGACAAGTATCAAATGATTTCACTCATATGTGGAGTATAAGAACAAAGAAAAAAACTGAAGGAACAAAACAGCAGCAGACTCACAGAACCCAAGAACGGACTAATAGTTACCAAAGGGAAAGGGACTGGAGAGGATGGGTGGGAAGGGAGGGCCAAGGGGGAAGAAGGGACATTACGATTAGCAGATGTAATGTTGGGGGGGCACAGGGAGGGCTGTACAACCCAGAGAGGGCAAGTAGTGACTCTATGGCATCTCACTATGCTGATGGACAGTGACTGTAATGAGGTTGGTGGTGGGGGGGGAACCTGATGAAGGGGGTAGTGTAATCACCATAATATTACTCATTTAATTGTAGATTAATGATATCAAAATAAACTTATAAAAATAATAAATAAATAAAAATTATGAAATGCTTTTTGTAAGTAAAATCCAATTTAGTGTGGAACAAGTCACCTAAATGAAGTGTCTAATTCTTTTTTTTTTTTTTGGATTTGGGTAAATACTCTATTCTTAATATCTGAGATACCCCACATAAATCTTTTCTGCAGGCTTTGGGAATAAAGAGCCAGGGTTTGAGAGAGACCCATGGTAAAACATACACTGAACACCATGACTCAGCATACATATATGTTTACATGAAACTGGAACAAAAGTAGCATTTAATTATAGTGACTGCAAGACTAAGTTATACATCTCATTACCAATTATTTTAGGAAGAAGGAAAAGACATTTATGTGATCCTGATTATATGAGTATATGCCTCTTGTATGGATCAGTGATATTGTTAACCCTCTGTTGTATAAAATTATCATAAATAAGTGATAAAATGTTTGATTAAAGGAGACTTTACAGAGTAAAATGTAATTCCAGAAATTGCTTATAATCTATTGTATAAAAGAGAGCTAACGATTAGATGAGACCAAAGGTGTTGAGACTTGGATTTTTTAAAAAGAACTTGGTGAAAATTAAAGGAAAACCTTACTGATACGGTGTTGGGAGGCCAGCAGGCGGAGCTTAATTACAGACCCAATCTGAAGAGAAGAAAGGAACCTTGCAAGACAATACTGCTTTAGCTACTACTTTACTGCCCAACAACATCCTAGCCAATTAGAGACTGTCACAATTCAGCCAATGAGAAGCCACTATACTTAGAGCTCCCAGTTTACTCCAGTGAACTTTTTGTTTATAACAGCCCCTCCCAAGTCTGCCCTTTCCTCTATAAAAGAACATTCCCTCTCTTCTCTGGACTTGCATATACTTTTGCTGTTGCTTGCACGTCCTGAATTGCAATTCTCTGCTATTCCTGTATAAACCCCTATTTTTATGATTAAATAAGTGACTTTTTATTTTTAAGGTTAACAAATTCAAGTTTTCAAAAGGTCTGAATTGTTATAATTTTATTTAACCCTTTTTGTCTAATTTTTGCTGCCATATGGCAAAAACTACAGAATATGCCATTGTTTATAAATGTCAGAGACATAGATATATCTCTTAAAAACAAATTCATTAAAAATATTCATTGAGCACTTTTATATAAGTCCCTCTGCTAAACACAGACACACTAGACAATTTAGAGTCCAGTGAAACAAAAACAGATATACACATATGTGTTTACAAATTGTGATAAAGTGGAATAAAAAACAAGGAATGCAACAAAAAATAACAGGAAGTGTGGGTTTGGCATGGGCCCTACTTTAGATTCAATGATTGGAGAAAGCTTCTCTACAGAAGTGACATTTAAGCTGAGTCTTGAATGATAAGGAACCAACCAGAAGACTGGGGGAATAGCCTTCCAAGCAAAGTGAATACATTCCAGGCAGGTCATCAGGAAAGGTGCTTTCCTTGTTTGAACAGAGAAATGAAAAAGGACAGTGTATATAAAGCATAATACACAAAAGAACCAATGGCGTGCGATGAGATTGGACAATTCAACCAGACCTACAGGTCATGGTAAAGATTTTTATTTGTTTCCCTCAAAAACTTAGTGGCAAATGTACCAACATAAATATGAGGATTTTTACTTGTTTCAAAAATTGATATCTACATTAGAACATGCACACAATGCATCCCAGAAAAAATTAAGCACAAAAATGTATTGTTCATGGGAATTATTCATTTTTAAACTAAAATTTTAATTTTATTAATACCATGTACATGGATTTTAAAAA
>JAVSCE010019119.1:0-31095 GCA_032199065.1 Smutsia gigantea
GGGAAAACATTCAGCTGTTTACCATTAAGATACCCAGCTGTAAATTTTTTCCTGGTTGCTCTTCCCACAAGTTGAGTAAGGACTCTTGTATTCCTACTTTGCTGACAATTTTGGTCAAGATTAGATGTTGCATTTTCTGAAATGCCTTCCCTGATTCTCTATAGCTGATCATAGTTTTTTAGGTTGTTCTGTCATGACTTTTTTTTTAAGTTGAACTACTCTTTTATGCATAGCATAAATCTCATTTAGTCATAATGTGGCTGGATTCATATTTACTAATTTGTTACAGACTTTTGTATCTATGGTCATGAGGGATATTGGGGTGTGCATTTCTTCACTTCAGATAGCTTTGTCTCCTTTTGTTATCAAGGCATCAAGGCAAACCAGATCTCCTAGAACAACCTAAATAGTATTCCTTCCTTTTCTACTTTTTGCATAGTTAGTGTAGAATTGGAATGTTTCATCATGAAATAAAGATATTTGGCCTGGAATTTTCTTTATTGGCATGCTCTTAATCATGACTTTCTTCAGTAAATATAGGATATTCCAATTATGTTTTTCTTCTCAAGTTTTGGCATTTATGTATTTGAAGGCATATGCCCATTTCACCAAAGTTTTCCAGTATATTGGTGTAATGTTGATGGTTACATTCTTATACCCTGACATGCATCTTTAGTGATGCATGGGCTCATTCTTGTTAGTGATAATTTGTGTTCTCTATCACCAACCATACATCTATCATCTATCAAATATGTCTGTGTGTTATCTATCAATCATCTATCTATGTACAAATGTATATTAGTTGTTCATTTGAGAAAAACAGCTTTTCATTCTCATGATGTTCTGTATTGTTTTCCCCTTTTTAAGTGCACAGGTTTCTGCTCTAATCATTATTTCATTTTCTCCTTACTATGGTGGAAGTTCTAAATAGTAATGCCTAACCTTTACTGTTTCCTAATATAAGCATTTAACGCTTTCAACTTCCCTCCAAACACGGCCTAACCTTCATCCCACAGATTTTTGATGCATTTTATTTTCCTTCTCATTCACTCAAAATATCTTCTGACTTTCCTGGAGACTTCCTCTTTGACACAAAGGCGATTAGAAATTGCCTTCATTTCCAAGTAATTAGAATTTTTCCAGACGTATATGTTTTCTTTTTAATTTCTAATTAAATTCTTTTTTTCCTAGATCTACTGTGATTAAATTCTATGGTGATCTGAAACTACATTTACATGATTTTAATTCTTTTAAATCTGTTGATGTTTGTTTTGTGGTTCAGAATATCAATTATATTTGTGAATATTTTATGTGCACTCAAAACCATGTGTATTCTTCTGTTGTATATTGCGTCTGCACAAGCTTATTATACCACATTGCTTCTAGGCATACTATGTCTGTCATACTGATATTGAGATTTTTCTATTTATGCCTTTTCCGTTTTGAAGAGCAGAATATTAAAAACTCCTGTTACAATTTTGGATTTGTTCATCTTTTCTTTCTAGTCTCTCAGATGATGCTTCATGTATTCAAAACCCAGTCATGAGATGCATAAAAAATAAGGGCTTTCCTATCTTCATGTGAATTGATTCTTTTATCATCATACAGTATCCATTATTTCTTCTTCTGAAGTGCACATTTTCTGATTTCCATAGTGCCCATCCAGCTTTGTTTCGGTATTTGCATACTATAATTTCTACTCCCATTTTTTTTTCACTGTGAGCCACTGTGTGTCTTTATATTTAATGCTGATTTCCTATGGACAGTACGTGACCAGTTTTTAATCCAGTCTGACCATTTCTGGTTTTCCATTGGAGGGATTAGACCATTTACATTTACTAAGATTCCCCTGAAATGATTGCAGTTATGTTTGCCCCCACACTCACTGTCTTCTAGTTCATCTATCATTTATCTTTTTCTCTCTCCTTGAATGGGTGTAGATTTGAGGCCAACTTCTAAGAAATTGTAAGAGGACGTGACCCTCTGGATTACATCATATAGTAAAAGTCTGTCTTATTAGAGATTCTTACTAGACTCTTTCTCTCTCTCTCTTTTTGACTGTCCTTTGCTAGCTTGGAAAAAGCAAGCTGCCATAACTTCATAATTGCTAGACCATCAGGCAATGAATTCTTCTAACAGCCTGAGCCAGCGTATTACGGAAATGAATTCTCCCCCAGCAGAACCTTCAGAAGAGAAAGCAGCCCTGGCCAGCACCCAGATTACAGCCTTGCACATGGCCCTCTCCCAGTCTGAGAGACAATAACTGTACAGTTTTCAGCTGATACATTTATGCTAATTTGATATGCAGGCAAAAAAACCTAACACATCTGCCCAGGGAGTTTCATTTATTGGTAAAGATCCATGTCTCATATCATACAAGTCTTATCTATAGCTCCCTGGTAGACTTGGGAAAATAGGATTTTTTTTTTGCCTTAGTGTAGCAGAGATTCACTCTATCTTCCCTCATCAAAGATGGAAGTGGAACATCCTTTCTTGTCCTCATAGGGTTAGTGACCAATGACCTTTCTTATGATTGTATTTGATCACCTTATTGGAAATCCACAGGACAGAAATATTTGGACAGTAATTCATGTCTACTTTCAACCTGGACCTTATTCTGTATACACTTTTGCATCTCAACATCCTGAATATTCTGGGTCAGCCTCTCACAGGATTCCCCCGGGGGCAGAACACTCTTCCTCCAGAGGCATTGAAAACCATCGATGTCCTTATTTGTATTAGAAAACATTTATTCATACACCAGCTCTCCAAGCATGGTGGAAGGTTTTAACTGTTGGTGAGTCTTAAACAAACCAAAAAAAGTAATACCGCTAAAGAACAAGACGGCATCTGGATTTTTTTCTTCTTCCCACCCTACCCAGAACAGACAAAAGGACAAGGGGAACACAGACACATCCCACACTTGCTTAAGCAAGAGACTCTCATCTGTCTTCACCCAGAATCTTACCTGTATTCTCTCCTCAATATGACCACAGTACTACCATAAGGTCATAGCTAATATTCTCATGTTACAGATAGAGAGATAAAGACACAAAGTATTTGGGGCAAAGAATAATTTCTAATTAGGCTAATATTATAAAGTTACTAATGGATAGAGCCATTCTTCAAACATGGAGCTGTGGTCCTCTTCCCCAGGATGCATTATTTCTAAATGTGAAGGCTGTAGGGACATCCTAGAAGCATCCCTTAGTACTCCCTTTGTCTTGGGTTGGTGAAGAAAGGGTTTTGTCTATTCACCTGGGCCACTAAACGCCAGTGAAGAGTTACTCATCCTTAACTCTGGTAAGATTCTCTCCCAGATTCTGTTTACCTTGGTGCACCTTGAGGTGTGCTTTCTTCTAAAAACAGAGGTGATTTTAGCTTTAATGCATACATTGGTTTCCAAACATCTATCTACTGAAGGGCATGCGCTTCACACAGCACATGGCATTTACTATCCTCACAATTTATTCTAATCATATTCAAATCACTCTCCATAGGTGCCTTTGTGCACACGTTTTTCTCTTAATCACACCATACCTCATTTCCCAAGGTTACCCACATAAAAGAAGATTTAAAGTTCTTTTAGGAAAATTGAATGAGTAGGATAACCTTTCTGGGAGAGCTGTGGGGAAGATTTTAAGCTCAAAAGACTTGAAGAATGTACCAACTAATGGTGCCAAAGAGTTTTTCATCAGAATATCCAAATATGCACTGTATCTGTTTATTGAATGTCTATCCTCCCCCTAATTATATTATTAAAACATTAAAATTGATTCTAGACATCTGCTTTTCTCAAAAACAGACAATTTTTAGTTTATGTAAAAGCTTGTTTTATACTGTTTATAGAGTTTTTGTATTACATTATATGTAACATATTTAATATAGTATAACATTATATATATATAATGTATTAATGAGCAACTACAATATAATATAGTGTTCATAAGCAGTTGATATTAAGATAGATATATATTAAAATACTCTTACTCTGCATTCGTAGGAGTATGTGAACTATACAATCAAGGATGCAGCAGTGTGTGCGTTCATGATATACCCACACGTCAAGATAGTGGCTTAAGCAATGCATAGTAGAAATATCGAAGCGGGTAAGACCACAGTCTACCTGCTACGAGGATCACCATGGCTTCCCCCTCACCTGCAGAACATTGAAGCCTACGAGGAGCTCCCTCTTGTTTGCCTATTGATCTGACACGGCCACACGTCTTCATGAATAGCGGACAACATGAGTTTCCAAACTCACAGATACCACATTTGAAAACCAGCACTCTTATCCCAGTGATGCAAAACGGTCTGCAGACGTCACCGTCTTTACCACTTGCCCCCAGCGACTGTGTTTGGTCTTTTCTTATGGACATTACAGCCGGGTTGCCTTATTACGTTTTATGTCCAGCTGAGACGGCGTTCTATTACTTGGCTCTCATGATCAGGTGCCCCGATGGAGTGTGCCCCCTCGTATGCCTTTCAGGGATGTTTGCATCACACAATGGTGTGCCCAGGTGCAAACTTTACATTTTAGCAATCTGAATTCCTCCCGTTATGCCCACAGCCACTGTGTCTCTTTATAGACAGCACGCAAAAACTTCTTTCTCTTTTTTCTTTGTAAAACAACAACTGCCAAAAAGACTAGAACAGATAAACAGCACATTGGCAATATATGACTTCTCCTTCACTGTTAACCTTCCACTTGAAATGGCTTGGGATGTACACAACTGGATTTTCCTAACACTTGGCTTAGATCTTGGATGAGTGCGTTTTTTGTTGTTTTAGGACTTACCACATCTAGAAATGGCTTTGCATCCATCCCGTCATCTGTAAGCATTCAGATGTGTACACGTGGTTTTCCTGCACAGACCCCAAAGCATGGCTTCCATTGATTGGTCCCTGAATGGGCATCTGAAGAGAAGTTGGACAAAATTCTAAACAAAATATTCACAAACTGAATTCAGATACACATATACATATATATATATATATATATGTGTGTGTGTGTGTGTGTGTGTGTGTGTGTATACACATATATATATATATACACACACACACACACACACACACACACGTATATGTATCCAAGTTAGGACAATCACCCAAGTGCCATATTGGTTAAATAGGGAGATCTCTGTAAATCACCACATGAACAAAAAATGAGAAACTGCAAATTACATTTGACTTCTCCGAAGTCATTGGATATGAGATCCATGCACAAATATAAATTATAGATCCATAAATGGACAGCTAGCAATTCAAAAATCCATTTATTGTTGGGTAGGATTTAAACCTGTATTAATAATACTGCTACAATATCAATTCTTGATTAAATGATTTGAGGTTAATTACAATCCCTATCAAAATCCTACTGAGTTTTATGCAGAAATGATTAAGTAGATCCTAAGACACATATAGAACCGTCAAGAATCAAGGAGAGCTTAGATTTTCTAAAGAAAGAGTGCTTGGGGGGACTTACATGTTCAGATATTAAGATTTATTATGTAGTTACAATACTGTAGACAAAGTAGTATTTGAGCAAGACTAAATAAATAAACTGAAAAGACAGCACACACTCCGCAGATAGATACCCACGCATAGAAAGATACTTGATTTGTGAGACAAGGTCTAGGAGGGCACCATCTTTTCACTATAAAGTCTTCTCAATAAGGTAACCATATAGGGGAAAAGGTCTCTATCTCACACCACATGCAAATTCTATTCCACGCAAGTTGTAAGTCTAAATCCCCAAAGTGCAAAACAATACTAAAAGTAAACATTGACATAGGAAACTATCTTTACAATCTTGTGTTAGGAATGGATCCTTAAAGCATACAAATAACCCTAACAAAAAGACCGATAAATTGGACCATCACTTGTAATTTTCCATCGATAGGTATCCTTAAAAGAGTGAAGATACAACTCCCAGAAGAGGAGACTATATTCATGAAATCCTTGAGGTTTAACCACACCCAAATGACTCTAACTCTGATAGAGGTCTCACCATCAGAGGAATTAAGAATTCTCACCAACTGGTATGAGAAAACAGCCTGGGACTGGAGTGGTAAGAAATTAAAAAAAAAAAAAAAACACTTGACAGGACAGGATACTCAGAATCCCAGGGACCAGGTGAGAAAATGAAAGTTCATGAATCATGGCAGAGATTCACGAAATCAGTGAGACAGCTCTGCTCACCAACCCAACTGGCTATAATGAAATAAAGTAAAAAAAAAAAAGAAAGTCAAGTGTTGGAGACAAGTACAAAAACTGGGGCTCTCAAACACTGCTGATGGGTCTGCAACTTTGAAAAATTCTACACCAAAGCCAAATAGTTAAATCATCTCTGATCCAGCAGTTCCAAAAGATGCATGTTCACAGGTCTGTCTGCATATACCTGCACATACATACACACACATGACTACTGCAAGAATCTTTATGTAATTGTTAAAACATATGGCTTACACTACAAGAGAATCTCTAAGCCAGTGGAAATGAATGACCCGTTGCTACACTCTGCCTCACAGATGAATGCCACCAGCATACCATTGGGCAGATGACCTGAGAGCTACAGAGGGCACATTGAGTCATTCCCTTTAGATAAAGGGAAAAACTGTTCAGAGTTATTGCTGTTTAAAATCAGGAAAGCAGTCACTTTTTGGAAAAGTCCATTGCAAAGGGTTTGCATGAAGTAAGTTTCTAAATTAGCACCAATATTTTGTTCATTGATCAGAGTGCCTAAAACTTCTGGGAAACCCAATGGGATTCATGTGTTGTGCAATCCCTCACATATCAATGGTATTCTTTAACAGACATCTGACTAAAATATATGTGACACTCACTATAATTTCAATAATGTGAAAGAAAAACAAACCAACCGTGTCTGTGTCTTTGCCCATAAGAAAAAAAAGGAAGTAGATTCAGAAAAATGTTGATGATGTCATCTCTGGAATATGTGTGCTTTTTCTATATGTGTATATTTTTGGTGTGTGGATATGCGGATTTCTTCTTTCCTTCTTACAATTTTTTTTCAGTCTTAAAAAAACACAGGTATCACTTTAGAGCTATGAAATTTTTAAGTAGTTGCAACAAGGTAGGAAATACAACCAGCCCATTCTTCACAGTGTTGTCTAATAACGTATTTTGACCTTGCACCACAGTAACAGCTGAATTTAGTGACAGCTTTGAGTCCTGCCAATGACAATATTCGGCTGTGTGTGGCATATACCCAGCACAGTTGAGCAGATGGCTCAAGAAAGAATTTCATGAACATGAGCTCATTCTATTCCCTTATTTACTATCAGCCCTCTTTATCTTTTCTCTAGAACATTCCCATTTTATTTCTTTTCTTGCATTTTTACATCAAATTCATCCCCAATATACTGTCAGTATCTATTTTAATCTCCTTGATTGTAATGACATAAGGTACGAAAATTAAACTGCAGGCATAAACAGCGTTCACTTATTTGTCACTTACTGTAAAATGATAGAGACTATTGAAGGCTCTTAGATTCCCTTTATTTGTCAATGAGATGAACCTTTCATATCCAAAAAAAATTTTTAGTTCGTTTTTACTTCCAAGTTTGGATGCATAAAAATCTAGGTAATAATTCTTGAATTTGTATGTGGGTGAATGCAACCATTCACAGTAATGTACTTACTTGAAAGTGAGGGGCATAATAATATACTTTAGGGAAAAAAGCTCAGAACAACGGGGAAGTTATGGGCTGACAGGATTTTTGAATCATGTTCTCACCTTCCAGGGGAGACACCAGACCATAGAAGGTGTCTGTAGTATATTAATCTTGCAAAGGGCGTTAATTTTGCAGCTTTGTGTGGTAGCAATGAAGGCACATTGTTTAACCATGCCTCTATTTATTTATTTTTGCAGAGTACCCTCAGGGTACAATAAATGACAGCAAGGGACCACCTGGCTTTCTGAAGCATGGCATCAGGTTCCAGATAGATATCTGCAAAAGTCTGTAATAACCCCTGCTGGTAAATGACAGGGTGAAGCCTCCACATCTATTGGCCAATTGAATCAACCCTACCAAACAGTGACATTTGGGAATACTGATCCATCCCCATGCACATGCAATGCAGTCCTTCAGAAACTGCCCACTTTTCTTGAATGCAATAGAACTGTCAACGGTCAGCGTCCATCACTGCACCGGCCATCCACACTGCAGAGTCCAGGGCTGGACTGTGACTTACTGGATGAACATTTTCCATATGAATAAAAGCCAAGTAGTTCAACCAGTCCATTAAAAGTAATTTTTGGAGAGACAATAGATTTACAAACATGAAGAACATGATTTATTTGCCAATATCCAAGAATCTTTATATATAGAGAGAGAGACATGAAGACTTAGTTGGAGGGCAAAAATTCAGAATTTAATCAACTGGTTCAGGACCAGAATAAAATACTATACATTTTTGGTGCCTAAGGATTACCAGAAAAAAAAAACATACAATGGAATGATGGAAGTTGTAATTCTAAGGCAAGAAACAGAAAATCAACAAAGTAATTTGCCTCCATAAAAAGCTGCAGAATATTTCATTGACTCTAGGGATAGGATTCCAAAAAATTACATGCTGACCTTTGAAATGAAATCACTCTGTATTTATCCTACCGTCTCAGAGTTTCTTCCTATGGGTTTTCTCTGTACAACTCAATGTTGGTGCCTGTCAAAAGGGAATAATCCTGTCTCAAAGAATTATCAAAGAAATGCAAATAAAATACATTCAGCAGTGCAGAACTTGACCCAGCAAGTCATTATGGAGTGGGAGTTATTGTTACTATTATCACTGTTGCAGATATCCAAAGTGTCAAAAGGAACACGAAGCAGGAGACGAGCAGTGCCACACGATGAACCATTTTGGTTATTTTCCAGTGGTTGACTCATTATCGGCTAAGTGATCTCGAACCAACTGTCGACAAGAAGTCGTACAAACTTACCTTCAATATCTTTGTAAGCTGTAACGTTCCAAGATTTTATTAGCTGTGTCCTCCAACGAGAAAGGCCTCAGCTGAGTACCAGAGACTATTCAAGTGGAAACATAACCAATTAGCTTCTCTTTCCTGAAACATGAGAGAGCCTTGGGCTGCCTCTCTGCTGTGGCTCTGGCTGGAGAAGTCATGGGAATATATTAATTCTCATGGGCTTTTCAGCATGATCACAAACCCAACTGCAAGGTCTTTTCTCTGGGTGCCCAAAGGTAGCTTACAAACACGGCCTCTGTCTCTGGGAGTCAAGAAACAAACATATTGGCCGTTTCTCTTCTTCCTTCGTTACCTTTATGACCTTACAGTTCTTTTTTTTTTTTTTAAGAAGAAAGATGGAGGAGAGCGCTTCACTAAACAAGTTGATGTAATGAATCTTGATTTCAGAAAAGCCTTGTCAAGCTGATGAATCAAATTAGAATGTGAGTCAGGGAAGCTTCATTAACCGCAATGAGGAATAAGAGCTGAGGATCAAGTACAGATGAGGACGTCAGCACGCAGCAGCTAATGAGAGACGTCATACAACCTGAGCACGCACAACACTTAAGGGAACACATTGAAAAATAGGCATTTCAAAACATGCACTCCATAAAAACGGGATTAAAATTTTAGGTAGCGTTGATTGAAGATAATATGCTGTTTTTTTTGAAACGTACATATGATGGGCCAGACCTGAATCTGTACCGAGGCGTGAAAAACGGATTCTGTGCAAAGTCGTAATGCACTTTTCAAAATTGCCTTCCTTAAACCTAAAAAGTAGGTTTTGAGTATGTTCAAGGAAAGGGGGTTTCTCCTGGCACTCAAGGTCCTCACCGTCCATTTTTTTACCAAAAACAATACATATTTTCATCTGTTGGGAGTCATTTGACCATGATAATAAAAAGGAAAGCACACAAATGTGTGCATATGTGTGTTGTACACAGCATGCAAACAGCACCTCTAAGAGCATCTTCTGAACCTTGTCTTTTTAATTAAAAATATCTATTGGAGAATTGCCCCATATGAATGTACCTAGAAATTTGGGTATATGTTTACATATCAATGGATTGGTCAGATTCAAAAAAAAATGAAATGAAAAGATGTGATGGGCGATATCATTGATATATTTTATTCAAAACCATTTGACAAAAATCTTATGTACAGCTTCTGACTATTTTGATTCTGCATAGTTCACATTTCGATGCCTAAGGCCAGGCCACGATTTTCATATCATCTTGTTTACATCTTCTTCTGCTCCTGACGTCCACAAGCACCTCCCACCTACCCAACAATTCCCCCCAAACACCAAAGCACTTGCATGTCAAACTAGTCAGATTATACTGTTCGATGTAAGGGATCCAATTTCACCACAGAGCAATGAATGACTAGATTTTTTAAATCCCTCCCTCAAGAGGACGAATACCTAAAAGGATAAGATATGAAAGCATCATGTGTTGTAAAGAAATTGTGCAGAATTTCATATAACCATCTCAACAAGACACTGCCACTGGACGTACATGGAAATGGACTCATTACAATACCCCAAAGGCATAATTCTATTTGCCAAAATGGTATTCCATATGTACTATCACATATATGTTCATTACCAATTATTTACACACATGCATATACACATGTGTATATTGACACATATATGTAGATAAATGTATAGATAGGTATAGTGCTATTTAAAATATACATATGTATTTTTCATATATATGTATGCACAACAAGAAATCTTGGATTTGAAAAATAAATCAAGAATATTTGTTGCAATATATGTTTTGCAATATAATTTGCAATATTCACGCTAACCAAACATCAAAGAGAGAACAAGCCACACTTCACCTGCAGAACACCTATTCTATTTCCTTTGTGGACCACATAAGGGATGGGGCATTTCAGAACACCTTCATCAGATGCTACAAATAACGATGGTGCTTTATTTCAGTCACTAGGTGGCTATGCTTTTTGTTCTAAAACCTTATATTTTGTTCCAAAATCTTATCCAGCACAAAAGCATGAATAAATATATACTAATGAAAAATTATTTGTCCATTTGATTCCACATGAAAAGCTCTTTACTCAGAACGAAGTTCCCAGAAGAGGATACAGGGGGTAATTTTAGATATTCTACAGACAAGTGGTTTGCAATCTCTACATCTAGGATCAACACCTATGGGGATGTCATTGTATTCCCCAAGGATATCTATCATCCCAGGAGGAAACAATATCCTACACAACTGAGACAGCATTTTCAGGAGATGACACTAAATCCTTATGGCTCCTTACTAGCCTGGGACCCCTGTTGACTTTTTCATTTTAAATGGGTTTCTAATTACCTCTACGTGGTGTTAAAGAGCATTTCTAAGAAAGAATCAAAATAGAAAGAAAATTGTCTTGTTAAACTAAGTAGGTGCTTGCTTAACTGTTTAGTGGAAATGACATGATTTAACTGGTGATGTTAATATCCATAATTTCATAAGCATCCTTCTCCCCGAGATTTATAAGCATGCATGTGGGAACACATACATGGACACCCAGCCTCACACAGCCTGGTCCTGTGCAC
Source organism: Smutsia gigantea (assembly GCA_032199065.1). Classification (NCBI taxonomy): domain Eukaryota; kingdom Metazoa; phylum Chordata; class Mammalia; order Pholidota; family Manidae; genus Smutsia; species Smutsia gigantea. The sequence continues at coordinate 11,556 of JAVSCE010019119.1, forward strand.
TGGGGAGTTCATGCATAAATGCTTACATATCTAGCTAGAAATAGAGATACAGTGATCAATGACCCCTAAAGAAATACTTCTGGTACTCTCCAAGTCAGTCATTTGATTTTCCTAAGAATTCATAAAAGTGTTTTCTCTTTTACAGTTTTGACACTGCTTTTGCAATCCAATAAATCTAGAAAACTGAAACCTGAACAGCTCTAGACCCTGACTGATGTTTTACCTGAATTGTTTAGGTAATTTAATTTTAACAACAAGCAAGAGAAGGTCGACAGTCGTTCCCATTTTCAACCCTTCCAAGTGTTTACGTGCATCAAGTTAAATTCAGAACTGTCAGAGATTTCTGAGGAACTGTGGAAACAGGAAAATCTGTTCATTTGTAGCAATTATATGCTTTTTTTTAATTCCCTCATTACCAATGGAAGCAAATCAAGATGCACTTATTTGAAATCTGAGGGCGATTTTACACCAAATTCTCACCCCAGCTGTTTCTCTTGCTTTATACAGTACTGATATTAATGAATTCTGATAACCAGAACGATTCATCTGTAATAAGCTGACATTCAATTAATAAGAGAAAAATGAGCACCATTTTTTTTTGTTGTGCCTGGTGGTGTGTACCAAAGTTCTGCAGACATCAATCTCAAGAATTTGAAGCAACTCTGAGGCAAAGGGACCTGTTCAAAGATTCCTGTTTTTTGCATCCATTCCATCTTCATGAGTTGAGATGGAATCTCAAGATCCATCAGTGAAAATTCCTCACTGTACTGTGATCAATACAGATTAGCTATTCCTTCATAAAGTAAAAGTAATACACTTTTGAAAGATAGCCTATGACCCTGTTTAGAAGGAAGATTCTCAAGGCAATGAAAGGTACGATAGTCTTCACAAATACCTCTTGCCTTTCAAACACTCAAATTAGCATCTGGCCAGCAAAGCCTACCTCTTCCTTCCACAACTTCAAAAGGGAAATTTTGTGAATTCTTAGTAAACGTGAGAAGAGGCTGGAAGTCATCAGTGATGGTCTCTTTCTGTAAATCCCTCCACACAACCCAATATTCCTAGGGGTGTTGAGTTTGTTTTCCTCGGTTCTTGTCCATACTGCGATAAAGACCTGAAGGGCAGAAACACAGTGGTGAAGCAGAGCAAAGATTTTATTTGAAGTTACGCACTTAAAGAGAGTGAAAGCACAGGCGTCCTCAGAGAGGAGGCACACTGAAAGGTTGGGGTTTCCCTCTTTTAAGTTTTCAAAGCGTGAAGGGGGTATAAACTTGTCAAATGGTCTCAAGATGCTTATCTCTGCTGGTGAGAGACACTGTGTCTCCTCTCCTCTATATCAGTCCTCCAGGTTTGTGCAGAATAACCTTAACACAAGAAATTTATCGGTCCGGTTCCTCCCCAGGATAGTGACTTCCCTCTGGGAACATATCAATCAAGACCCGCTTTCCTGCCCCCAGTGTGGGATGAGTTATTGTCTGTTTGCTAAAGAAGATGTTAGGAATCTACACTTCCTGGATTTTAAAATGGAATCTTAGCTTTAAGATGGAGTCGTTTTGTTCTTACTATACTGCTTCTATCTGGAGTTTTTCATCACAGGCAGGGAAAGTTAACCACGATGCTCGTGTCTCCTGCCCTGGTTACAAAATTACTTGATTAGAGGCTGGAGGAGGAAGAGGGAAAAACAGCATAGAGGTTAAGTTAAAGAAATAAGCTGGGCCTTTCAGCAGGCTAGAGTAAATCTTACAATGGCGTGATCTAATTGATGCAATGAAGACACGGGCTGTGCTCGGATACTTTTCTTTATCTGGGGAATGTCTGGACATTCCAAGTTGCTCCCGGCCTTTGGAGCTTCCGCTGATTAACTCATTAACTCTGTGAGTCCTGTCTGGCTCTCTAGTTTTATCTGGTTAACTCTTTGAGTCGCTTTTAGTGGACTGTACTGGCCTTATTCTTTCTCCACCCGGCTCCTGTCTTATTTTCCCGCCCGACAGGATGATATGGAAGTGCAAGTCGTGGACCAGAGAGATACTGTGTCTCAGAAGGTCTTGACTTCAAGTGAATCGACTAGTCTGTGAATCCCATGGACAAACAAAAAGGATCGCTTGGCATTTCCCATCTTGCAGTTTCTTCTGGTATATATCTTGTTTTTACATAGAAGTGAGATACATGGAGGAAAAAGCAGATATGCCTGGAGATTCCCTGTCTCCTGGATCCTTCCCTTTCCTTCTGCTTCCTCCAGCCATTTCCTATTTCTCCTGTGGGTACTCTCTTCACAAGTCCTTTGCACCAGGATCTTGACCTCAGGATATGCTTCTGGGGAACTTGAACCAATAAGGTAGTTTCTATGCAGAAAGAAATTCTAATTATCAGGTAATGTAATTCAAAAGAAAACATACAAAGGTCTTCCTGATCAATTACTTGAAGTATTATTTTGTGTTCATTTCATTTTATTTTTCAATACTGTGCATTAGTTTGACTCTGCTAGATAAAGTGCAGAAGGAAGTAATCCTCAAAATGTAGGGGCTTAGAACTATTATCTACCTACTATGTACATAATCTACCTGTCTGTGTTCCTACCCATGTACTATCATCTATCATTCTTTCTTTCTTTGTTTCTTTCTCTTCCTTTCTTTCTTTTTCTTTTTCTTTCTTTCTTTGTTTCTTTCTACTTTCTTTCTTCTTTCTCTCTTTCTTTCTTTCTTTCTTCTTTCTTTCTGTCTCTTTCTCTTCTTTCTTTCCTTCCTTCCTTCCTTTCCTTCTAATTATCATCACCATCTACCTACTTATCATCTCTCTATCTTATCTATCTTCATATCTACCTACTTATCTATCATCATCTTTCCATCATCTTACCTGTCTATCTATTTATCTCCTTAACCTATTCTACTATCCTGTACATTAGCAGAAGAATGGGATTACTCCCACAGACTGAATAGGGCATGGCTTTGTGAAAGAAACTTTATTTAAAACTGCTGAGCATAAGTCAATGAAGTTTTGCCAGGCAAAAGGTGAGTGGGCCATTGTGGCTGAAACGGCACAACTGGCAGAAGGTCACTAGGCTGGGGAGACTGAGGACCCTCCTGCATTTCACAGTTACCTCAGGAGAGTGGGACTAAGTCAGCTCTCATGTGCATGGTGAGAACCTGGAGAATCAATCCTGTGCCAGAGCTCCTTAATCGGCCATTGTTGCAGGTGACAAGATTAATAGGAAATAACTGGCTGGAGACAGACCCTGCAAAGCAATTTCTCTCACATCGGTGACTGAGTCAATCAAGTAGCAATTATAGTGATCATAAAGTACAATCCTAAAACTCAGGAAAAGAAGATGCCACTGTTGTCCACTGGAGGAATGCATTGGGATAGGCTGTGTGTGCTCTTTCAAGGGAACACATGATTCTAAATTCATTCTTGAGACATCATTGCATTTAACGGAACTGGATTTGAAAATAGGGATGAGAAAATACAAAAATATATACATAATAGAAGTCTCAAATTTTGAATTTTCTTTGAATGTTGTGTCACTAGTACCTCCTTTTCAAGGATCACGGAAAAGTTGGTTTTTGCACAGAGAGTAAATAAATGTAGACTCAGTAAGTCTAATAACAGGTTAATTTTATTGCAGTAGGCTATGGGGTAAGGTGAAATGTCAGATATTATCCAATTATTTAAATCTCATCATATTGCTTATCTTCTGACTTCCGGGATGTATGCCATGCATGCCTGCTCACCACTGAATCATGATCCACAGAGCATTTTTGCTCAGCAAAATTCTAAACAACCATGATCAACATGCTTTTTTAGGTTTTTGGGTTGTTAAAGCTCAGAATGTGTCATGGCTTATAAGACCAGGTCTCATGAACTATTGAAAATAAAATTAGAGGGAAAGTGCAAAAAAAATAAAAATAACAAAGACCTCCCACATCATAATCATACCACTGTCTAAAGGAAAATAAGATAAAATTTAACTCTACGCTTTCCCCAGAAATAAATTTCATTATGAAATAGGATGCAGAGAAGCTGGCTCACACCAGGGATGCACAAATCTCTCCTACCCCATGCTTGAGGGACTGTGGATTGGAGCTTTGCCAACCTCATTACAAGAGATTAGAAAGGCTCCAAACTACACTCATGCGGAAAAAGCCTGAGGCAAGATATTACCATTTCAGAATTTTATTAGTCCCTGACAGGCAAAAAAAAATAAAATAAAAAAAAAATATATATATATAGATTAGTTCATGATCCCTTAGCACATATGCTAAATACAGAAAACATCTAAGTCAATGAAGATGACTGACTGAGGTTTTTTTAATGGACAGGGTGGTCACTGTTCTGTGAGACTTTTGTGTAATTTTTCTAAATATATCAGATTGCCATATGATATTTCTTGTGTATTGTCTTCACATACATTTTAATCCATGTCAGATTGTTTCATGAAATCACAACACACATTTTGACACAGGATCTGGTAAGTCAGTCGATCCTATGTATTTGGTTTGCAGCTGGTTCAGATTCTAGGTAATAAAATTCTCATTACAACCAGTAGCAGTATATACATTACAGCCAGACTTCTCCAGCATAATTGTAGTTACTACCACTTTGCAGAGGCGGCTTGACAACAAATGGGCCAGAACAGAGAAGAGGAAGATCCTTTGCAATAGTCAGCATTGAAACTTCATGTAAAAAAACTTCAGGTGAAAAAACAAATACACAGTGGAGATGTAACGTGTTGCTCCTAGTACCAGTGTTGAAACTTGACCTTTTATCTCTGAAGCCTGTATCCAAAATGAGGTGCAGCGATAGAAATTGAAATGAGCATTTCAAACAGAAATTAGCAAAGCTGTTAAAGCTCCTTCCAAAACATGGAAGGGTTTAGCCGTGTTATTCTATCCTAAATATTCATTTCTGTTTATTCTTTGTTTCTGATGTCCCAGGACACATGCAAGAAAAGAACTCTATCCATTTCACTTTTTGTATCAGTCAGTATTAGTAATGCTAGCTTCTGTAACAAACAGTACCAAAACTCTGGCTTCGTACAATCAGGTCTCCTTTGCTCACACTGCAAAATTCCAGTGTGAAAGCTTTTGTCAGGCAGCTTACTTCTAACCATTGGCTTAAGGAGGAAGGATTTTCCCACCATCTCTCTTCATAGCCCTTGCCTCCAAGGACCCTGAAATGAGCAAAATGAGAAAGTGGAGAAATCCACAGGGGGAAGGTGTGGGGACCACCAGGTCTAAATGGCGCACAGTCACACCCACCCCAGTTCCTTTCCCCAGAAACAGTCACATGGTCCCAAATTAACTTACAGGGAGGCTGGGAAATTTTTTCAGGAAGAAAAGGAAAGTATTTGGTGAGCACAGGGTTGTATCTCAGCTGTTTTCCTTCTCCCCAAACCTCACCATCACCCCAGCTTCACATATTTTCCAGGGGAGGACCATGTTCCTGCATAACCTAAGGAATGCTTGCCTCTGCCAGTCACAATCACGGGTTCTTCAGACTCATATCCACGGCATTAGGGAGGATGTTTTGTTTTTTTTCAGGCTACCTGGGAAATTTACTCTGATTTACTCCAGATACCAAACTTTGGAATATACAACTTTCAGCCTCAACAGCTAGAGAAGAATGCTTTTTCTTTTCAAACCTTCAAAAGGACACTGGTTACCCTCAGCTAAGGACTCGGCTTCACTCCTGGCTAATGAATAAGTTTAAATCATAGTAACCGTGGGTTTATAGAAAATCAATGAAGGGCATATTTTTAGATGAGTAAGGCATTGTAGGTCATTCTGTGATTGCCCGTTACACATTATCCATGGGCACTGGACAGGAGCAAAAGGTGAAGTTTGCTTCTCTTCGTCTCCATAGGAACTGCACTCATGATAATGGTAGCTGGGCAGGGGGCAGGGATCATGGGATACTCAGTGCCAGGCAGTGACTATCGCCCATTATCTTCATTAATGATGAGTCATTTATGATCACCATGTAACGACATGTTACATTCTGTCATTTCATGGTAAGTAGAAATGTTTTGTGATATAGTACAATTCACACATTGAGCTCTATGTAGAGAGAATGGCAGCTGATCACAAACTCCAGTTCCAATAAGCTAAACAAAAAAGAGCCCTCAGTGACAGCACTTTTGTGGAGAGGACTCTCATGAACCTAACTGGTCTATAAATACAGCTTTCAATCATCTTGAAACTGACCCCAGTGTCAGAAAGTAAGTTCCATTCTAAGTGCCAAAATTGATTGATTAGGTTGCCTTGAGTGCTAGGAAGACAAGTCAGAGGAAAAAAAAAATCCTGTCATCAATTACCAGTACAACTTTCAACATAGATAATATTTCATAATGTGATTCTGTTAAGAAAACACACGCATGTTCATGCAGACACACAAACGATCCAATTCCCTTTTTTGCTTTCCTTTGATATATAGGGTGCATGGTATATAATTAGCTATTTCATAAGCTACTTTTTAGCATATTGAAATGTGTTGTATATGCTTCTGTTTTAGGAATTTATCTAATTACCTCATTAAGATCACCTCAGTAGGAAAATATTCAAACCGTTGTCTTAGCAACAGAAGACACATGAGACTGAGTCCCACAGGCATTGAAGCAAGTCTTCTGAATCCTCTAGATGTGGAAATTGCCATTAGATATGACAATGTTAAATTCAGAAAAACCAAGGACACGTGTCCATTTGCCAAACACATGGTCACAGACAAAAGCTGTATAAAGCCAGGAAATATTCAATACTGTGGAGCAGATGCCTGCTGATATTTGAATGTTTCCTAAGCTCTGGAAAGCAGGAACATGAAAACCGCTACCTTGATCAGTTAAGCAGAACAGGAGTTTTGCACAAGCAAGAGGAGAGAAGGAGACGGCTCACGGCTAAAAGCAAGGAATAGATGAGTGGTTCTCCAAGGACAGTGTGTGGACCGTCACAAGCATCATCCCATGAGAACTTACTAAAAATGAAGATCTCCAGGCTCCATGCCAGACTCCAGAGGTGCCACCCAGCCGTTGATTTAGTGAACCCCAGCAGTGATGCAAACCTAAAGTTTGAGGACCAGCAGGGCAGAACCATGAAGCTGCTTTTCTATTGTATTAGAGGTGAGAGAGAGAGAAAGAGGGCACTCAGTACTACCAACTCTTGTCCTGGAGGTATTGGAACTATTCTGTGGCATCCCCTGTCTTTCTTGTAAGTACGAAGGATAATGGAAACTGTCCTTCCTCGGTGCCCAGGGAGGAGAAAGCAAGGCTCCTTGGTGAAGAGCCCGTCCGTGCTTTAAATAGAAAAACTAATTGCATATGGACCATCCTATCTTTGCCACTGAGAATCTCACAGATGTGGGGGAAATATCAACCCAGGAGATTCCATAAAGTCCGATCAAGATGACCCTCACTTTACGGAAATGAGCAGGCAGACACAAGCTGAGTGCGATTAACGACAGTGAGGAAATCCGAGAAACCTCAGCTCGGTAGAAATCTCTGGGCCATGGTTCCACTAACCCTGGAAGCTATTTTAATGCTGCCTTTGAATATTATTTATGGAAGTAGTGAGACCAGAATAATGGAAGAAGGGGAGGTAGAAATTATGGCTCACTTACAAATTTCCATGAATACAGAATGCTTCGTTCTGCTCCGATGGTTCTATTAGAAACTCATCATTTTCTCTGCTCTTCTGGACATGGACACAAAATTTCTGGAACGTCCTTTGGCTCCCCACAGTGCCCAGAGTGATCATTTTGTTCTGGTGTTAGTGACCACTGCCTGCAACCAGGGATGAAATCGATCCTGGGATGCTGAGCAGTCTGCCTAGCCTGCCTCCCAGGCTTGAACACTGGGTTCTGTATCAGTTTCTTGGGCCAGGAAGAGACTCAGATACTCATCCACCAACCTGGTGGCCTTGGAAACTTCTGCAAAGGAGCCTGAAAACCATGACCTGGGGCGAAGATGGTGTGCGGACCCAGTTGCCTCTCTCTCCACATGCCAGACAGCTTAGTCCCTGCTGCATAGAAAAGGAACCATCAGACCTGTGAGAAGAACTTTGCTACCCAACCTTTCAAAAACCATGTGAGCACCTGACACGGATTCTCATGTGTTGACTTTCCACGCTGGATCTGGAGAACTGCAGTGTGTGAACTCATTTTAGCTCGCAACCCTGCAACGTGGCCACTGTCATTCCCATGTCACAAACGGAGACAAAAAATAAAGAGGCAGGAGAAGGAGGAAGAAGAGGAGGGGACTCCAGGGGACCACACGTATTGTACAGTCAAACTTTGCTAAGACGATAGAATGTACACATTCGCACAAAAGGAGAAAATATACACATGCGAGGTGAGAGATGCGTTAATTAGTTGTGGGAATACTTTAACAATGTGTACGTGTATTGAAGCATCTCACAGCACACGCTGAATACCTTACAATTCCACATGACAGTTATACCTCAATACAGCTGAAATTGAGAGGAAGAGGAGGAAAAGGATGAGGGGGAGGAAAGCAGGCACAAGATATTTATTATGTTGTAAAAGCTGTCCAGAGTCACAAAACTTTAAGCAGGAAAGTGTCCCTGGACTCTGGCTGTACATTTTGGGACTCTGTACATGGTGAAGACCCATCATGATAGTAAAGAAAACATTCAAAAGGAAAAAAAGGTATAAATTGAAAAAGGGTTAACGAGAAATTAATTTTCAGGCGCAAATTTGGAGACAGGATGGAGAAATGACTCCTGACAAATGCAATATATACCAAGTGGATATGAAAAAAAAATCTAGATGCAATACTGCCCTGGAGCAGAAAGCTTGGCCTTTGAAGGAAAGACACTGGCCTTCCGGTAATGTGTTCCTGAGGAGGTTGGGGGGGGGGGTCAGACAGGGAGGAGACAGGGGCTGGGAGAAGGTACCGTGGGCAACGCCTCAGGGCCACCTGCCCGTGCAAGGTGCCTCCAAATGCAGGCTCCCACCCAGCTGGTCTGATACAGATGGACTTCACCACTCATGCTAAGAAAAAAACTCCAAAGAATGGTTCACTGTGCTGCCTGCATGTTTAAATCACCTGAAAAGGTTCAAGGAGTTCATGAAATCAGCCGGTGAGGGTCCGTCCGTGGCATTTCACAGGTTATTCTATTGAGGAGTCAAGGTTGAACACCTGCGCTCTGACTCTTTACCGGGTCCTCCGCACTAACGCTGGGCTGTGGCAGTGTCAGTCACACCTAGCAACTTGGGAAAGATGCAGATTCTTGGGGCCCACCCCAGGGATGAATCAAACACCCTGGAGGGTGTTGAACATGCCCTCTAGGCAATGAGGGTACCAGGCACCTTTGAGGACTTCTGATTCCATTCTTTGCTTCTCAAAGCGTGGTTCAAAGAGCCTCAGCCTCCCATGGGACTTGCAGAGGCTGACTGTGAAGACCGTCTTAGACATGCGGCAGGAGAACCTGACTTTATCAGCATCCTCAGGTGCTTGCACATTAAGGTTTGAGAACCACGGCTCTCTCATCCTTAAGGTGTTGCTCATTTTGCTCCCTGATTAAACTTTGCATTTCCACGAAGTACATCTGACAAGAAAATAATGAGTGATCCATTGTTGGCTTTGCACGAGGATGGTCTGTGGGCTGAAGATGTGGGGGTGTGTGTGATGGGCCACAGGAGTGCAATGAAAGTCCTGCCTACCCCTCGTTGGAGTAAATAGAGCTGCGTACTGTGCCATAAAGAGAAGACAATTGCCTGCCCAAAGTCAGCTGAGTACGCTCATTATCTTAGTCATTAGGAGCAGAGGACACAGGAGTCTTCAGTGAGGGCTTTCTGCAGGGAACAAGCAAGACAGGACGGTAGGAGGCTCTCCCCTCTCCTTCTCCAGCTCCCGAGTCTTCCATCTTCTACCTAGTCTGTATGACTTTGCAAACCCGGATTCTGTTTCCCGTCAAGGCTGCTCTTAGACTGCATCCTCAAAAACCTGTGCCAAACCCCTGCTTTCGAATCCCTGCAGAACATTTTCTTCTTCCCGAGTCCAGCCAGTGACCCCCTTTCTCCTCCTTGTCTTTCCGGGATGGTGGAGCTGTGACCCACTGACTTAAGACAGACACGCAGAGCTGGGATATGAAACTCTGCCCCACACTCCCGTGCAGCCGAATGCAGCTCCATACTGAGGTTTAGCAAACAGATGAGCCCCCAGGAGAATGCGAAGGACGGGCGAGGAACTCAGATCTTGAAGCAAGCTTCTGGAAAAGCCATTGGGTTTTCCCAGGGATTAGCACTGGGAAACTGCTTCCTTAGGCAGCTTTCCCATGAAGGTAAGGCATTGCATTTTTTTATTCTAACAAGGCTTTTCGTTAACAGATGAGTTCTGTGAAATGCTTTGGATGGATTGTTTCCTGAAGCTCAGAAACACTTGTCTGACTGTCTTTCTCTTCTAATAGTTGGTGTTTACCGTTGTCTGAAATGCTAACTATGGCAGGACCAATCCTGGTATATTGCAGTAGCCCTCAGATCTGATGGGGCTTCCATTTGGGGTCGACCCAGGGTGTCCTGCTGGCTGAGGTCCACCGTCTGTTGGGGAACTAGGGAGGTTTCATTGTGCACCCTTCTGGGTTTCCTGTTGCTCTGAGAGGCTGTTGTTCTGACACCTAATTCTTTGTGGCTCCCAAGCCTGCTGTGTTTTGAGAGAGGCTCCTTACTGAGAAATATATAATACGAATATGTGCTGGATGCACTTCTTTATCTGAGCTGCATTGCTGTTTCCCTTCTCAGTTTTCTGCCATAACCTGTTTGTAGGAGGCTATTGAGAGCTGGCGATTCACAGTCATTATATTATGTTGTGGGGTGTTGTGGGGAAGTTGGGGTTCCTATGTCCAGGATCCTCACTGAACTTAGACCACCTGATGATGTAACTGGCCTGTTGCTAGGCTACTGCTTCCCCACCTTTAGACAATAAGCTATTTCGGTGCTATATAGAGAGCTCGGCCCAGTGCTCTGGGAGGAGGCAGAGACGGTAGTGCTTGACCTGCCACTGGGAGAACAAGCTGGGTAATAAACCCTTTCACCCCAAAGAACGTTCTGCTGTCAATTTCTTTGGTCGCATTGAATCCATAGCAAACTTGCCTGGGGCTGGAACCCATTGGCAAGACAGGTGTATGACTAGACCCGCCATGGTATCTGGTGTCTGGGAAATCAAAGGGATGCTAGATTACTCTTTCTCCTGTTTTCTTGTGTGTTGGGAGGAGAGTTGGTTGTTCACTTCTTAGAGCTTCAGTCGCCTCCTGGTCAGTGGGGGTGGAGATCTTTCTACGTGCCCACTGGTCTTGGCTTGTCTTGCAGAATGGTTAGGATTCTTTGTCTGGGGTCAAGCCATCTGTTCTGCCCAGTAGGCAGTTTGGGCAGGTAATGTGACATTGAAGAAGCAATGAGCCCAGGAGCTGGCAGCTTGCTATTGGGGAATATGACCTTATAGTAAACATGGGCGCATGTCCTTCATCCCTTAGATCCATTGGTGTTATTATTGGTGGGGGAAGAAGGGTTCTCCTGTCCATCAAAAGGTATATGTTCTGGACTGCCATGTCCTAGAGAACTCATCTGGTTTGAAGTCCCTTCTGCTTTTCATACCTACTTCTATAGGACATCTTTCCCCGAGCTGGAAAGTTCCTGTACCACCTGCAGGAACCTTGAGGGTTTGATGTTGTGTTCACCAGCTATGGGGTTGTTCATAGGGGCACCCCACCAGCAGAGAGAAAATTCCATCTCAGTCCGGAAAACAAGGAGACAGGAAAATCATCACCCATGCCCTGCTACTCTGCCTCCAGAGAAACGTCCAGCCCAGCAAAAACTTTTCCCACTCACTCCTCTTCCCCAAAGCTTTAAATAAAAGAATAGCAGTTAGTGAATTGATCGTGAAACACAAAGTTGGTAGACTCAAAGCAACCCTGAAGAAAACAGAAAATCAAAACATGGTAGAGAAAAAATAATGTAATCCTAGTAAACCTCAAACATGAATATGGAGAGAAGATAGATGGTGTCTGAAAACTATACAGACATATGCACACACACACGTGTGGAAATTAGTAAATGAGAACGGTACTGTGATATAATGAGCCATAAACAATGCACATGGGGTCCAATTATATGGCCAAATATGTATTCCCCAGGTATACTTGGTCTTCGTCCCCAATTTCTGAAACACTGCAGAGTCTTAAAGGTGAAATGGGGGTCTTGTCATGTGAATGAGAGACTTTCAGACCCCCACCCGAGGGCAGGGGCTGGAGGTTGAATCAGTCAATGGCCACTGATTTAGTCAATCATGACTATGCAATGAAGCCCTCATAAAACCCCTGAGAAGAGTTTATTGCTCTCTGCTCTGCTCATTGGATCCTGCTTCTCGGTAACGTAGAGCTTCCACTCTTGAGGAACCAGGTGCCTCCATGTGCCCCAGCGCCAGGCCCCCAGCTCTACAAGGACAGAAACTCCTTTATTTGGGACCTTGCCCTGTGTATGTCTTCATCTGGCTGTTAACTTGTATCCTTCACAGTATCCTTTATTAAACTGGTAAACCAAAGCATTTTCCTGAGTTCTGTGAGCGCTTCCAGCAAATCAATCAAACCTAAGCAGGAGGCCGTGGGAACCTCGAATCTGTAGTCTATCGGTCAGAAGCACAGGGAACTGCCTGGGGCTTGTGACCGGCGTCTGGAGTTGGGGGTGGAGGGCAGTCTTGTAGGACGGAACCCTTAACCTGGGGAATCTGGTGCCATCTCTGGGCAGATAGCATCAGAACTGGGTTGGGTTCTCCGACACCCTGCTGGTGTTTGAGAATGGCTTGGTGTAAATATGCATGGGAAGACCCCCTCCCACATATTTACACACATTGGAATTGGGTCTGGGAACCCGAATGAAGTGACACTACTGTTACTGTTGTGTATAATATTGTTATTGTTATATGTATGTGTAGGAAAAGACTACACCCTCTCAAGTACAAATAGTGAAAAATATATATAACTTCAGTGACATGTTCAACAGTAAGCAAACAGCACATTTCAAAGAAATTATTATTAGAGGATAATAACACTGGATACAACTGATCCCAAATGATATAAATCCATATCTCCTTTTTTTAAATAAAAATATGGTTTGAAAAATTTCCACCAACTCAAAAGAAGCAGCTTACCCAGATTATTTTTTAATTAATTAGTTAATTTATTTATTTTTGTCTTTTTTTATTTTGCTATTATTAATGTACAATTACATTAGCAATATTATAGTTGCTAGACTCCCCCTATTATCAAGTGACCACCACATACCCCGTTACAGTCACTGTCCATCAGCGTAGTGAGATGCTATAGAATCACTACTTGTCTTCTCTGTGTTGTACTGCCTTCCCTGTATCCCCTCCCCACCCCCACCCCCACCCCACCCCCTGCTACGTTATGTGTGCTAATTGTAATAGCCCTTTTCCCCCTTATCCCTCCCTTCCCACCCATCCTCCCCAGCCCCTTTCCCTTTGGTAACTGTTAGTCCATTCTTGGCTTCTGTGAGTCTGCTGCTGTTTTGTTCCTTCCGTTTTTTCTTTACCCAGATGATTTTAAAGAAAAAAAATTTACCAAAACTTCAAAGAAAATATTATGCTGGTACTTTTTAGATAGTTTAGAAGAATATTGAAACTGTGAATTGGGAGTTTTATGGCACCAACAGATGAACGGACAGCAGATATACAAACATCACATTTAACATAATCTCACCTGTGAAAGCCAACTTGTTTTATCAATTACTGACATTGGGGTCTTAAAAATCTCCAAGCAGCGTATGAATCTATTTCTTTCTCTTTCTCTATCTCTCTTCCTTTTATTTTGCTTCATATGCTTTGAAGCTCTGTATATAGGTCCATATACATAGAAAATCATTATCCCTTCCTAATCATGCATTTCCACATATGTTTCCCCGTGTAAGACAGTCTTTATCTCTGACAGTTGTCCATGGTATCTTTATATCTACTTTGTACCAGATTCCAAGAGTCAGTCCAATTCCTTATGTGGTCTGGGTGTGATAACACTTCTGCCTTAATGTTTCAATCCGCATCTTTATATTTAAGTGCATTTTATAATAAACAGCACAGAGCAGGTCCTTGATAATCAGTCTGAGAATCTCTCTTTTCCTCAAGTGTTTATTGCATTATCATACAATGGATGGTCTGATACTCTGTATCTCAGAGGACCAGGTTGACATTTATAATTTTTGTTTGTACCATCTGTGTTTGTTCATATCCCCTTTCCACAATCTTCTGTGTTTGAGTATAATTTTGGTATTCCGTTGTCCCCGTTTATTATTTTTAGTCTATGTCTCATTTTTTTTCAGTAGTTAATGCTGCAATGACAATATCCATCTTAAGACTGTTCACTTTGGAAAAAATATACTATGTAATTAATTGTGCAAGATAACCAACCTTCAAGAATATCATTCCATGTATTCAGTTTCTGGTGCTCTTGGGAAATATACTCCTAGGAACGTCAGAAACCCTGCTATATATTTTATGTTGTTTCATTATGGTTTTAAACACAGTCTGTGTTTATTTAAATGGTGGGTGCATTTACCTGGGGATCAGTATTTCTGGTGACTCTAATTCTGTTCTGCATGTCTACATGTCCATCTCAAACTTCCTTCCAGCCCATCAACTTCCTCTAGCTGGGTTTGCAAATTCCTCCTTTATCAGAAAATACCTTTATTTTACCTGGTTTATGAAATTAATTTGGATATAGAATTCTCTAGCTCTTTTCAGTTTCATTATGTTTTTCTTTGTTTCCATTTGAAGGACTTTCCTATTAAGTTTTCCATCACCTATCCCTCTGCTGTGTACAGTCTGCTGTCATTTCATTCAGTAATGGCAAAGAATTCTTTCCAGTGTTAGAATAGTTTCTTTTGTTTTTTTTTTACCACGTCCTGATCTCTCCTGAAATTCCTCCGTGGTTCACTCATCGGCTTGATCTCGTCCTGCAGATTTTGAATTATTTAAAATAGTTATTTTAAACTCCTGGTATAATTTCAAAAGATGGGTTATCTGTTTATATGGCCCAACTTTTTTTTTCTTTTGAACAGATAAGTTTCCTTGACCATTGCATGCTTTTATATTACAGTACATCTAACATTTTGTCAAAAGAATCCTAGTAGATGAAGTGAGTGTGTGTGTGTGTGTGTGTGTGTGTGTGTGTGTGTGTGCACGTGTGTGCTTGAGGACTCCGCTCCCTTTTCGGAAGCCAAGAGGAGGGTGTGATCCCTTTGAATGAGTCAGAACTGGGGATGCCCTGGGGTATGGGTGTCTTTAATTTTTCCCAAAACCCTTGGGGTGGAAGCACATTCTCTAGGACATTTTCTTTGCGTCTGCAACTCATCCATGGGGTAAATACGTGTGTATGTGTGTGCACACAAATGCTCTTTGGCATGACCCTCCCCCCAAAAAGACAGATATAACATACACATATGAAGGACTCAGAGCTAGCCTTCTATGGATCAACAAATTAAAAAAAACCGAATGATTTGAAACACAGTTAATAAGGAGATGCGTGTACCCCTTAAGTAATAAAAAGACATTCATTCACATACCTGAAAAGCAAGTTAAAACTGTGTCAAAGTTCTCTTTAGCCAATCCCATTTGTAACAATCAAAATTTCTGCTAAAATAACCCTGGATACACTGTCATAATTTGCCTGTCCAGTTGTTCTTTCATTTCCACTGGTGGTTTAGTAATGGCTTTACTTTCTTATTGAACCTAGAAATTCAAGATTTTTAGTGTTTTTCTTACAGACATATAAATACAAGACGATTATATAAACAGTCATAGTTTGCATTTTTTCTGGTAAAATCAAACTTTTAAAATCAGTAGCAATGTAAATAAAAATGGCTGAAATAATCATTCACAGAGAAACCAGAGCCTGAAGTAGTTGTATTAAAAATAATATCGATAGGCTAAGTATGTGCTCAGATTGTAGATTAAAGGGAGAAATAGAGTCATAAATCAGTGATGTAGGACTCTAACATACAATTTAGGGAATTAACAAGAGCGTGAGAACAAAGAATTCTTTGTAAAGTGCAGAAAATACTGATGAAATTCTGCCAGGAATGATGAATGGAAAATAGAAGACATTAGCAAAATAAAAGGGTGGGGGTGGGGAACAGCATAAACTGACATGCACGGCTAAAAAGATAGAAGTATTCTATATAGCTAATATTGTAAAAGAATATCAAACAACCGTGTGTATACTTGGGTGTGTATAAATGAATACTTTAGTGAAAATTGTAAATTCCTAGAATTATATGTTTTATTTAAAACTCAGTGAAAGAGAAACCCTGAAGAATCGCAGGTTTTTAGAAAACTGACTCAGACCTTAAAATTCTCAACAGGTAAACAAATAGGCCGTTGAGGATAATGGCCAACTAAATATTCAGGGATCTTAAAAATCTGATTTATTCAATCCTAAAGAAGAGGGAACCCCTGTAAAACATTCTCTAAGGCTCGTATAACTTTGTGGCAGAAATTAGACACAGGCAATGGAAAGGAAAGGAATGTGAATGTGCAAATGTATATTATGTATATTGGAAGACAGGTAACTCTCAGTGTCTTGGCATAGAGAAGAGCCGATGCAGTCATCAGCTGACGATGCTTAAGGGGCTGACAGTGAGACAGAGACCATGGGCTTAGACAGAATAGGGGGAGGGCCTCTGGAAAAAGCAAGGCACAATATTTGCAGTCAGAGTAATATAACTACATACAGGGAAACCCCCTACCAAAACTCTGTGTTAAACATTAAGCTATAGGGTCATTCTTCAGTGAGATCAGTTAACCTTCCCCAGATAAAGAAGAGTAGCTCATGTTTTTATTGTGCTAATCATTTGTAATCATGTGTAAAAGTCACTTTAGCATGCTAAAAGGCCTAGGCCTATGTGCTGTCTTTCCTCTTTCAGATCTGATGGGGTGGTTTTTCAAACTGGGCAACTAATTAAGCATGCAGACCCAGCTGTAAACAACATAGTAAAAGGCAGGAAAGATTCCACCTTAAAGATAAGATTGCATTTTAACACCCAGGAAGTTTAAGAAGCAAAATTCTAAACTTATTCTTTAGGAAACAGACAATACCTCAGCCTACCTTGGGGGCTGGGCAGGCCACCTTTTGATATGCTGCTAGACCAAGACGCCAATATCCCGGAGAGAGATCTGGGCGGGGAATTCCTTGTGTTAAGTTAATTCTAAATATTCAGACACCACTTAACAAGTCCACACTCCTAAACTTTTTTTCATGTTCCCAAATATCCTCAACTGCCTATAAAACCCCTAGACAACTCACCACCCCGGGACTCTATTGTCCCCTCCTGGTGTAAGCTGGGAGTTCTGTCCTTTCATTTTATCTCTAAATAAAAGCCTGTACCTTGCTCTCTTACCTTGAGTGTTTGTGAAGCTCATTCTTCGGCTCTGTGAACAAGAACCCCGGCATCAACAGAACTGAAGGATGAGTAATAAGCTGAAATTTATCCTGAATGTCTGCACTCTCCCAAATTTCATTACCACTCGTAAAATCTGCAGATCACAGCAGACTAAATTGTATTGATACATGGTTGCCCTGCACATATTTCCCAGGAAATAAGGAATTCATCTCAGTGGCCAAAGTTAAAAAACATTGAAACTGAGCGATCACAGTTGTTATCACCTGAGAACAGAAAAGATTCAAGAAATGTTTATTAGTCCATCTGATACACATACATGAACGAAAAAAAGTAATGAAAGGGCACATCGTGCACAATTCCAAATAGTCTGTGTAAACGGGGCCCCTTCAGAATTGCAGCATAATCCCTCAGTCAAGTTTAAGCTGCTGGTGGCTTCCTTCCAAAGAGGACAGAACGGAAAGTGGGAAAAAATAGAAATGCGTTCATTGTATTGAAAGCAGAGGAAAGAGTAATTTTGTCATGGACAGCCCTGGCCAACACCATCTAGAAGTCATATACATACCCCAGGTAGGATGGAATGAAAATCCAATTTTACCTCTGCACTGTTCTCTCCAGAAACCTATAATCCCAGTGTCATCATGAGAAAAACATCTGACAAATCCCAGTAGAGGGATGTGTTACAAAATGCCTGACTTGCTCTCCTTGCAATGGTCAAGGTAAAAAACATATCAAGTCTCTGAGAACCTGTCACAGTCTAGAGAAATCTCAGGATACGTGAGGACTGAATGGAACGTGGGATCCTGGAATACACACACAAAATGAACATGAGATAAAGAAAGCAGGATATTTGACTAGTGTATGGACTTTGCTTCAGAATAAGGTATCCAAACTGTTTCATTCATATGGAATGAGACGGCATTAAAATAGCAGAAACTCAGTATACGTTAGATGGGCCTCTCCAGACTATTTTCCTACAATGTTGGTAACTCTAAAAATATTCTAGAATAATTGTAATATTAAAGCTCACTTAAAAAACAGTGGTAGGAAGATACCTTGGGGTGGGGGGGCTGCATATCATAGAACCGACAGCAAAAGAGAATTCAAGGATAGAAGTCAGCTTTGGAAATCAATGTAGTTTAATAAACTGAGCTAAGAAAGGGCAGATGTGGGATTTTAGTAAAAGTTGCATCATTAATGACTATTGAGAGAATAGCTAAGAGATTCTGAGATTTTTTTTCAAAGTGATAGAGTGTTAGAAAATAGAATTTAAAAGCAATGTTCTCTTTCCTAATTGTTATCAGTAATATTTTAAATGCCTTAGCAGCTTAAATTATTTTTGGGAGCTCTATTAACCCATTTCTGGGTTAGGAGATTTTTCATATGGATGTTTAGTACGTTACAAAGATTTACAAAAATATAATTTTCCTTTAAAAGTCATCCCTGTTCCCCAATTGAATCCCCATGGGGTCTGTGAAGCGCCTTGACTGTTTCTTTTCACATGGCGGTTAATACCTGTGTCTACCTAAATTATTTAAAATACCAGATTCCTCAACGCTTACTACTACCCACGTCCACTTTCTCATTTGCATGATGTTATTTAGCGAGATTCGAAAATGTCAAGCATTGTCAAATTACCAGAGTGTGCCTTGATCTTCCATGCGAAAGTCACATACCTAATTCATCATTCAGTTATGTCCCCAAGCAGTTCGATTAGTATGTTACAGCTGACAGTTGGGGTGATGTGAGCCTGCATTTTCAGACTGCAGGTAGGTTGATTTCTGAAAGGGATAGCTGGTGCCATGGGGGATGAGGCACACAGGGACCGGGCTGTAGTTTCTCATCCAAGCTCTATCCTTAGCAGTCGTGGGCTCTGTCAAGTTTCCCCGAGGACTGTTTTTTTCAACAACCGTTAGAGAATGAATACGAATAGATTAAAATATTAAATGGAGTGCCTTGGAATCTGCTGATTACTGGAATTAGTTTTTTTCTTGTATTTTGATAAACAACCAGTTGATGGCTACTTATTGCCAGAGTCTGTAGGCATGGGCTGAGTAAGCATCACTGGCTAGCTGGGAAATAACCCTGTGGTTATCTGAACACCTCACTGGGAGAGGTCTACATGTTGGAG
>JAVSCE010019120.1:0-81403 GCA_032199065.1 Smutsia gigantea
TAGAGAAGAAATAACACCGATCCTCCTTAAAGTTTTCCAAAAATAGAAGAGGAGGGAATACTTCCAAACTCATTCTATGAAGCCAGCATCACTCTAATACCAAAACCGGGCAAAGACCTCACCAAAAAAGAAAATTACAGACCAATATCCCTGATGAACGTAGATGCAAAAATACTCAACAAAAATATTAGCAAACCGAATTCAAAAATACATCAAGAGGATCATACACCATGATCAAGTGGGATTCATCCCAGGGATGCAAGGATGGTACAACATTCGAAAATCCATCAACATCATCCACCACATCAACAAAAAGAAGAACAAAAACCACATGATCATCCCCGTAGATGCTGAAAAAGCATTTGACAAAATTCAGCATCCATTCCTGATTCAAACTCTCAATAAAATGGGTATAGACAGCAAGTACCTCAACATCATAAAGGCTATATATGACAAACCCACAGCTAACATCATACTTAACGGCGAGACGCTGAAAGCTTTTCATCTAAGATCGGGAACAAGACAGGGATGCCCACTCTCTCCACTGTTATTCAACATAGTACTGAGGTCCTAGCCACGGCAATCAGACAAAACAAAGACAAACAAGGCATCCAGATTGGTAAAGAAGAAGTCAAATTGTCACTATTTGCAGATGACATGATACTGTACATAAAAAACCCTAAAGATTCCATTTCAAAACTACTAGAACTAGTATCTGAATTCAGCAAAGTTGCAGGATACAAAATTAACACACAGAAATCTGTTGCTTTCCTATACACTAACGATGAACTAACAGAAAGAGAAATCAGAAAACAATTCCATTCACAATTGCATCAAAAAGAATAAAATACCTAGGAATAAACCTAACGAAGGAAGTGAAAGACCTGTACTCTGAAAACTACAAGACACTCCTAAGAGAAATTAAAGAGGACACTAACAAATGGAAATGCATCCCATGCTTTTGGCTAGGAAGAATAAATATGGTCAAAATGGCTATACTACCTAAAGCAATCTACAGATTCAATGCAATCCCTATCAAACTACCAACAGCTTTCTTCAATGAACTGGAACAAATAATTCTAAAATTCATATGGAACCACAAAAGACCCCGAATAGCCAAAGCAATCCTGAGAAGGAGGAATAAAACAGGGGGAATTACACTCCCTGACTTCAAGCTCTACTACAAAGCCACAGTAATCAAGACAATTTGGTATTGGCACAAAAACAGACCCACAGACCAGTGGAACAGAATAGAAAATCCAAACATTAACCCAAACATATACAGTCAATTAATATTTGATAAAAGTGCCTTGGATATACAATGGGGAGATGACAGCCTCTTCAGCAGCTGGTGTTGGAAAAACTGGACAGCTACATGTAAGAGAATGAAACTGGACTACTGTCTAGCCCCATACACAAAGGTAAACTCAAGGTGGATCAAAGACCTGAATGTAAGTCATGAAACCATAAAACTCTTAGAAAGAAACATAGGCAAAAATCTCTTGGACATAAACATGAGCAACTTCTTCATGAACATATCTCCCCGGGCAAGGGAAACAAAAGCAAAAATGAACAAGTGGGACTATATCAAGCTGCAAAGCTTCTGTACCGCAAAGGACACCATCAGTAGAACAAAAAGACATCCTACAGTATGGGAGAATATATTCATAAAAAACGTATCTGATAAAGGGTTGACATCCAAAATATACAAAGAACTCATGCACCTTAACAAACAGAAAGCAAATAATCCAATTAAGAAATGGGCAGAGGACATGAATAGACACTTCTCCAAAGAAGAAATTCAGATGGCCAACAGGCACATGAAAAGATGCTCCACATCGCTAATCATCAGAGAAATGCAGATTAAAACCACAATGAGATATCACCTCACACCAGTGAGGATGGCCAACATCCAAACACAAACAACAACAAATGTTGGCGAGGATGTGGAGAAAAGGGAACCCTCCTACACTGCTGGTGGGAATGCAAATTAGTTCAACCATTGTGGAAAGCAGTATGGAGGTTCCTCAAAAAACTCAAAATAGAAATACCATTTGACCCAGGAATTCCACTCCTAGGAATTTACCCTAAGAATGCAGCAGCCCAATTTGAAAAGGACAGATGCACCCCTATGTTTATTGCAGCACTATTTACAATAGCCAAGAAATGGAAGCAACCTATGTGTCCATCAGTAGATGAATGGATAAAGAAGAGGTGGTACATATACACAATGGAATATTATTCAGCCATAAGAAGAAAACAAATCCTACCATTTGCAACAACATGGATGGAGCTAGAGGGTATTATGCTCAGTGAAATAAGCCAAGCCGAAAAAGACAAGTATCAAATGATTTCACTCATATGTGGAGTATAAGAACAAAGAAAAAATACTGAAGGAACAAAACACAGCAGGCTCACAGAACCCAAGAACGGACTTATAGTTACCAAAGGGAAAGGGACTGGGGAAAATGGGCGGGAAGGGAGCGATAAGAGGGAAAAAGGGGCATTACGATTAGCAGATGTAATGTTGGGGGGGCACGGGGAGGGCTGTACAACTCAGGGAAGACAAGTAGTGATTCTATAGCATCTCACTACGCTGATGGACAGTGACTGTAATGGGGTTGGTGGGCGGGACCTGATGAAGGGGTAGTTTAATAATCGTAATATTGCACATATAATTGTAAATTAATGATAATAAAATAAATTATAAAAAAATAAATAAATAAAATAAAAATATTGAAGACCAAAATAAAAAGTAAAAAAAAAAAAAGAAATTCGGTGTCAAACCTGTCTGTTCTATGCACTCACTCCCCTACAATGTCCATGCAAAAACTTTCTACTGCACAGAGGCCTCTTGCTCAGAAACGTCCCCCTATTCCCGTTTGCAGTACACCTGGTCCCTCAGCAGCCTCCCTCCCTGTGCCTGCTCCTGCCCACCCCTTACCTGCCTTCAGTGCCCTCCACAAGCCTAGTGCACCTTGAGCCCCCTTCTGCAATACTCACCCCTTCACCCCTCGGAGCGTATACTGTGCTCTAAAGTTGCCTCTTGTTCTTGTCTCTCTGCTCTAGCCCCCTACAATTTACTCATTGGCCAAATTCATTTTGCTTTATGACATTCAGCTAAGCCAGGTGTTAGAAGGACAGGGTTTAAATAAACTAATGAGCAGAAGCATCTAATAATTTCCCTTAACCTTCCCATATATTTGTAGTTGGTAGAAATCCAGGATGGCAAGAGAGATCAATTTGAGCTGAGACCCTTCCCTTAAACCATGTAGTTTGGAGCAGTGATTCCCCACCTGTGGGCCAGAGCTATTGGCAGGGCTCTGAGAAAACCCCTGTGTACACCAATCATTGTCGGTAGCCTGGATAAATAAGGCTCCAAAACGGGAACTACTGTTTCCCAAATGTATGTAGATTATTTTAATTATAAAATAGAAATTCATTTAAAGTTGATTCTGAATTCATAGAAGCTTTTTGTCATGTACTGTTGTAATCAGAAGATAATAAAAAATGGAAAAGAGGTTTACATGGAGTCCTTAAATGAATCATGAATATATGCAAATAATTTGCTATAAAGATTGATAGTATTGTGTGCAATTAGAAATCAGAAAGTCTATGATAGAGGATTGGCTAAATGAAATATATATAACTGTTTATATATATATACACACACACATATATATAATAATACAATGAATATATATGTATAAGCTCCATTATGTGATGTAATAACACTTATTGAACCTTTACTAAATGCCACTCTTAAAAAACTTCAGCATGTATCAAACGAAATCCTCACAACAGCCTTGAGAAGTTATAACTCCTGTTTTCCTAATAAGGGAACTGAGGCACCGAGATTTTAACCTTCCCAGGGCACACAATTTAGGGGCCCAACCCAGACTCTGCTCCGAACATCCCCACTCCAGAATCTGAGCTATTCACCCCTACACTTTATTATTAATTTAAAGGCCAGTTACAAAATAGTCTGTCCTTCTGCACAAAATGGTCATGTTATGAGGCACCCCCTTCTGCTCCAAACATTCAACAACGACTGGGAAAAGACAGAAAGAGAAGAGTAAAATGGTTTATTTGGTATCAAAAGCAAAAGAACATCTGCGTGGCCTAGAAATGGAATGGAACCCTAAAGTGGTGAATGAGCTGAAGCCTCAGTACGGGATCCTGAGTCCAGCAGCGGTCAGAAGCAGCTGGGAAGAAGGGTGTGGGGGTAACAGGGCCCAAACATGCTGGAAGGGCTCCTTGCCAGGTAAATGACAGGAGGCTAGTTCCAAGCTTGAAAGCAAAGGCTGGTTGTGGCCCCCATTCTTGCAAGGAAACTGATGAAAGCTACTGCCTGCCGCGCTCTGAGCCGTGGCTTTCCCAAATGAAGGTGGGAGGCGGCTGCCCCAGACACAGCCTCATCTCGAGGGCCCAACATGCCGGGTTCCCGGATCTACAACGTCCCTGATACCGCCACAGAGCAAGACCTTCCAGCATCCAGAGGTCCAGATAAAGGAGTAGCAGAACCCCACGAACAGGAAGAAAAAACGAGAGAAAAACGAGGAAGGCCCTGACAAGCATTCCGCCATTTGGTGAATGAACTGAAAGAAAGCTAACATGCCTGATGTTGGGGACCAGAGGGGACTCTCTGGGGCGACAGGAGGGCGAGAGGTGGAGAGGGGCTAGACTGTTGAAGACCTTATTGGCCACATAAAGCATTCTGATTTTGATTTTGATTTGAGAGGTTGAGCAAATTCAATTCAAAAAACAAAACCAACACACCAATATTGCTGTAGGCCCAGCTGAGAGGAAGGTATTTGGGACTGGGGTGGTCCCAGCAGCAATGCAGAGAAGTGGAGATCACATCAACCGATTTCCTACCTTGTTCCCTTTTTCCTCTGCTGGACTGACCCCAGAAATGCTTACTTGGATTTTGTAAAATAATATCAGGTACATTCATTTTCCTGAACTTCTTTACTCTTTCCTCAAAATGCAATAATAATAAAGCGACCACACCATGTGCCAGTAGTGACTCAGTAGGGGGCCTCTCTGTATCTCATCTCTTCAAAAGTGAATTCGGTGTTTGGCACACTGACACTTGTAATAAAATAGCTTGGTTTGAGGTGCCATCCCTAAATTGTTTCTACAAAGTTGCACACTTCTACCTTATTTATTGTTTTAACATATAACAGGAAGTTGACATATTAACATGACTGATACAGTGTTTTTCACAACACTAAATATTTTTTAGCTCTCCCACATTTTTAATGAAATAATGGATTTTCAAGGTGCACTTTTTTCAGTGTCACTTGGAGTTGTATATCTCCAGAGACCCGCTTGGCTCAAGGCAACCACCTATGCTGTACATTTTGTAGACTTCTATTTATGCAAATGAGTATTTGTCTGATTACCCAGGATACGTTTTACTTAATTGCAGTGTTAAAGTAAACTCTGGCGATGGATGCTCTTGGTTTTCATAGTCCACTTTAAAAACTAAAGGAAATCATGTCACTGCTATGCCTCTGAGGGAAAGGTGGGCCACCTGTTGCAATGGTGCAGAGCACAGCTATCTTTAGTCACGTGGGTACCCTGTTACAGACTCCATTTCCTCAGTTTATAGGGGTTTATTATATTAACAGCAATGTCATTGTTTGTCATGATGTCCTGAGTTTCCTAATCTTCCTCTGCTAAAGGAAAGAAGATGAAGGAAAGTGGAGGGAAAAGTAACCATTGTAGAGAGAGAGAGCCTTACGGCTATTTAGCGTAATGCAGTTGAGGAACGTGAAAGAGCAGATAATTAATTATATGCAATACATTTGGTGAGAAGGGATGGAAACGAGCCACAGCAGTCCTGGAAATTCCTTTCCAGAAGTACTCAAGCAAGAACAGTCTTTGAATTCTCCTACATTTAACAAACATCACTCACTAGTATTATATACTAATTAAAATTAATATTCAAACTGAATAATAAGATTATATGTGAAATTTGAACTCCCTTAGTGAAAGCAATTTTATGCCCATCAAACCCTTTGCTTAGATCAACTCACCTTCCTCTTGGGTCTTCATTGTTGTAAGGCCAGATCAGTATCACAAGGGAAACAAAGGAAGGCAGGAAGAAGGGACAGTGACACATTCAGCAGTTAATAGTTTGTGGCTAGTCTATAGGTCAATGGTATCACTCCATTAAGTCCCATCAAACACATTCTGAATCAGAGGTAGGGAAAGAAAAATAGTAGTAGGAGTCAAAAGTGATATGAAGGAATTCTTTACTTCCTCTTCTTCATTTTGCCATGTGACAAACTTAGATATAGGCTTTACTGGTTGGACTTTAAAATGTATGCTTATGTGGGGGATGTGTGAAACTTTCATTTTAGGTCAATATGTGCATTGCATTTGTATAGATTTTTTAAGTTAGTCTTATACATAAATCTTTAAGAAAGTAAAATGTTAAACCAGTGGGACAGTAGGGGGAACCATACCATATTGCAACCAATTGTTATTGTCGTTGTTATCACTGTCATTTAAAAAAATAGAGCAAAGGCTAGATGGATGTCTGGAAAGACAGTAGTGGTACATCCCATCTCCCTTCCCCCAGCTGCTGTCATGCTAGGGAGAGCACAAGTGTACAGTGGATGAAACTGCTCCAACTGGTTGTGTTTGTGAGGTCCTTTTCCTTTTGGGGTGGAAGAAATATTTCAGTGTTTGGAAAGACTGAGAAACTACAGAGCATAGTGGCTAAAAATATGTGCTTGGAAGTCAGACTCCTTGAGTTCTAATCCTGGCTTACCTCTCTGTGCTCACCTCACTGGGTTGTCAGAAGGATCAAGCACTTATTAAAGCACTTAAAATTGTATCTGGTGCATAGAAAGTACTCAATAAATGTTTGCTAGTAGTACCATTATTAACATTATAGATAGGGTAAATTGTTTAAAGTTTTCCATGACTATATTAAAGTAACAAGATTCTACTTGGTATAAAGACTTTTAAATTCAGGATTTGGGTTTAAGGATTCAAGGTAGTAATATTTTTTTGATGGATAGTCTCACTCATAGGTAAGGTAATTTCAGATTTTCCAAGGGCTTGTTTTAAGTTCACTCAGATCAACAAAATCATAAAAACAAGTAGACAGGAAGTAGAAATGTCTGGATCCTCAGTAAAAGTTGGAAGGTACAGCTTTTGGAATCGAAAAAGTGATGGAAGGGATACTGGTGATCAAAGAGCAAGCTTGCTCACACACAATTTTCTGTTGTCTATGCCCTAGCTGCCAGTATCGGGACACCATCAGTTGTGAAAAGGGAAGTGGGGGCAGAAGAGTCAAGGGAACTATGAGCATTAACCAAAGGGCTTAAGGACTTTCCCTTGACCTCCAAAGTACTTGAAACCTGAGGAGAAATGGGCCCCAATAGTCCCCTTTGATGACACTGTAGAGAGACTAAAAGCAGGCAGAAACTGGAGGGCATAGAGACCTTGAAGGAAGGAAACCACACTGGGCAAGATACACATTTATTTACCCGAACTTTCCCTGGAGGACACAGCAAGCTGGGGCCTTCTCCCCAGCCCACTCCCCATACCTCAACATTCAGCAAATAGTTGGGCCTATGTAAAAGTGAGGTTTGTTTCTTTTTTTTTCTATTATTAATATACAATTACATGAGCAACGTTATGGTTACTAGACTCCCCCTATTATCAAGTCCCCACCACATACCCCATTGCAGTCACTGTCCATCAGTGTAGTAGGATGTTATAGAATCACTACTTGTCTTCTCTGTATTATACTGCCTTCCCCGTATCCCCCCACCCCACCCGCACACCCGCTACATTATGTGTGCTAACTGTCATAGCCCTTTTCCCCCCTTATCCCTCCCTTCCCACCCATCCTCCCCAGTCTCTTTCCCTTTAGTAACTGTTAGTCCATTCTTGGGTTCTGAGAGTCTGCTGCAGTTTTGTTCCTTCAGTTTTTTCTTTGTTCTTATACTCCACAGATGAGTGAAATCATTTGATACTTGTCTTTCTCCACCTGGCTTATTTCACTGAGCAAAATACCCTCTAGCTCCATCCATGTTGTTGCAAATGGTAGGATTTGTTTTCTTCTTATAGCTGAATAATATTCCGTTGTGTATATGTACCACATCTTCTTTATCCATTCATCTACTGATGGACACTTAGGTTGCTTCCATTTCTTGGCTATTGTAAATAGTGCTGCAATAAACGTAGGGGTGCATATGTCTTTTTCAAACTGGGCTGCTGCATTCTTAGGGTAAATTCCTAGGAATGGGATTCCTGGGTCAAATGGTATTTCTATTTTGAGTTTTTTGAAGAACCTCCATACTGCTTTCCACAATGGTTGTACTAATTTACATTCCCATCAGCAGTGTAGGAGTGTTCCCCTTTCTCCACATCCTCGCCAACATTTGTTGTTTTTTGTCTTTTGGATGGCAGCCATCCTAACTGGTGTGATGTGATATCTCACTGTGGTTTTAATTTGCATTTCTCTGATGACTAGCATCTTTTCATGTGCCTGTTGGCCATCTAAATTTCTTCTTTGGAGGAGTGTCTGTTCAGCTCCTCTGCCCATTTTTTAATTGGCTTATTTGCTTTTTGTTTGTTGAGGTGCGTGAGCTCTTTATATATTTTGGATGTCAACCCCTTATTGGATATGTCATTTATGAATATATTCTCCTATACTGTAGGATGTCTTTTTGTTCTACTGATGGTATCCTTTGCTGTACAGAAGCTTTTTAGTTTGATATAGTCCCACTTTTTCATTTTTGCTTTTGTTTCCCTTGCCTGGGGATATATGTTCATGAAGAAGTTGCTCATGTTTATGTCCAAGAGATTTTTGCCTATATTGTCTTCTGAGAGTTTTATGGTTTCGTGACTTACATTCAGGTCTTTGATCAGTTTTGAGTTGACTTTTGTGTATGGGGTTAGACAGTAGTCCAGTTTCATTCTCTTACATGTAGCTGTCCAGTTTAGCCAACACCAACTGTTGAAGAGGCTGTCATTTCCCCATTGTATATCCATGGCTCCTTTATTGTATATTAATTGACCATATATGCTTGGGTTAGGTTTGTTTCTTTTTAAGAAAAAAAAAACTAGCATAAGACCTTGCTAGAGTAAGAGAGAAAGAAAGAACAAATGTAAACAAAAAGCAAAGAAATAAAGATCAAATGGGAAACTACTTAAGAAACAGAGGAAAGTTTCAGACAAATTACAATGCTTTATACCACAGTTAATTACAATGTCAAAGCATTTACAAAATAAATTGATATATCTTCTGTCAAGGAAAAAGGTGGATGGAGATGGAGAAGACTAAAAAAGAAGAGATATATATTTAAAGATGTTATAAGTCAATAGAGATGAAAAGTGGTCTCTCAGAACTTAGGAATAATGGTAGACAGAATCAAAAGATTACAGAAAGTTGAAACCATACTTGAAAAAACAAGAATATAAAAATCATAACTGAAAACACCCACAAATATGGTGATCAGACTAGAGGAAATCACACAAAATGAAATTAATGTATAAAAAAAATATAAAACAATGAGAAAGCAAAATAACAGAGAAAATTGTAATTGTGGAAGATTGTAATTGTCAAAGAAGAGCCAATACATGCAAAATCTATGTTCCTGTGGAAGAGAACAATTAGGGAAAAAAATCATATGTAACAATAATAGAATACAAATCATTCTAACAGAAGAAATTTTTCCTCAAAGAATTGAATTTAAAGATAGAAAGGCCCATACAGTGTCTCAGGAAAATTGATATAAAATCATTAATACCATTACATACTGCAGTGAAGGTACTGAATCAAGTAAAAGAAGATCTTATGGGCATCCAAGTGGAGAAAGTCACATTCAACCTGGGGGAAAATATTAGCCTGGCTTCAGACTTTGCCATAGCTGTATGTAATGCCAGAAGACATTGAAAAATCTCTCCAAACTTCTGAGAGAAAGAAAGTGGGAGTGAAGCATTTTTATACCCAGCAGAGTGGTCTTTCAAATGTACAGCCAGTAGGCAGACACGCTAAAACAAGGATACCTGAAATAGAACACACATGAGTCTTTTTTAAAAGAGTTAGGAGCTCAAATTTTCAGAGCCATTGTTGAATGATAGAAAAATATAGTCAATATAGTAGCCTATGAACCCTCAGTAAATGTTGCCCTTAAGGTCTGATTTATGAAACATTTGTTTTGCTTCATGTTTGCCTTTCATTTGAGTCATTTGAAAGATTTAACTACTGGACTTAAGTCCAAGAAGAGAAGGTGGGAAAAAATCAAATATTGCATCAGTGGGAAAGATCATTTTTCATTGTTTCTGGTTTTCCTTTAGGTATAAATCACAAGATTATAACATATCTCAAAAGAAAAAAAAACACTTTGCCAAAAACTGAAGAATTATATTCTAGAACATTTTACATGAGATTTTAGTAGATAAATGAACTATTAGAACACATTTCTTCTGGAATTCAGTTTAGCATACAAAAAGTTGGGAATTAAAGGATGGTAATTTTAAATTATCCTCTGTAAATCCATAGACTCATCTAACTGAACCCCACTGCACATTTTTTCATAGTATATTACATTATTTCTTGATGCATCCAATGAATCACTTATGGGGTGCACTGCAATTCAGCTTTAATATTCAGTAAGTCACACATGGCACATGCAATAATTTTTTTTAATTCTATCATATCTCAGATTAGGAGGAAGAGAAAAAAGGAAACATAGCTAGAGAAAGACACCAAAACATGCATGCTCACATTCATGCCCACACACATGAACCTGTGCATCCTACTCAGTATATTCTGCTAAAGACGTTTCTTCCATTTTCCTCATTTGTTTCTATCTTTAGCTTTTAGAGAGATGAATAGGGTGAGCCACCAATCTTTCCTTTACCAGCCCAATGACCATCAGTTATTTGAGCACGAGACTGGTTGTATTCTGGAGGGAGAGAGAAACCCATGAACCAGAGAAGCTCATGATGACAAGGGCACTTTAGACTACCTGTGTTGAGGAGATTTGGAGACACAGAAGTGTAGATTCTTCTTCATTTGTATCTTCATAATCATATGATTATATTGAGCACCCAGGTACCTAGCCATTTCAAGGGAGTGTCTTAATACAACCAACAACATACCATGAATTTCCCTCAAATCACTTTTTCTGTGATCATAATCCACTTCCTGATCAAGAAAAGGATGCAGAATTAGTATAGTGTGTACATCATGAGTGGAGAGGATAGAATAGGTATTTTACTTATCCAGTGCTGAAAATTGTGATAACAAGGATTTTAAAGAAATAATGTGTTACAGAAACTGTCTCTCTCAGACACAAAAGCAGTCTGAGAACCATTTTCAGTTGGTAGCTGTGTTTCCCCTTATTTTGTCTTTGTTGTCTGGTTTCCAGCCATGTGTAACAAACTTACCTTTGTGATAAATAAATATTATTCCCAGATTTCTTAAATTCAAAACAATCATTTCAGTGGCAAATAAAATAAGCTTTCTTTTTCTTCACTTTAGATAACTTACATACGACAAGAATATGAAACAAAATTCAAAGGGTTGATGCCAGCATCTCTAAGACAAGAACTTGAAGACACCATTTCCTCTCTAAAGTCACAGGTAATTACTAGAATCACGGCATTTTCCAAAGGTTTAGGTGATGTGTATATCTGGAAATTGCAGATAAATTTGATTCTGAGTTGATGCCAGAAATCAACATGATGTCATAGCAAAATCTACTACCCAGGATTAATTGAGGTTTGTTTGTTCTTTGGAGGTTTTTTAGAAATTTTTTCTTACTAATTTAAGTCAATTGTCTCAGTGAGATTGTCTTAAAAGTACCCTTGAAATTGAATCATTTGGTTATGGCTGACTTTATTCTTTACAGTTTACATTCCAATATAGCCTCACCCTTTTATTCTTGGTACCAGTCCCAAAATGCCATCACTTAGCACAGTGCTCATTCCTCACTGTGTGAAAGTGAAAAGAAATCAAAAGCAAGGTCAAGTTAGAAGCATTTTTTATTCTGGTGTATTTTATATGGTTGTTAGAACAAAATGTTTTTTAAATTCAAAGCAGAATAATGACAGAGTATTCAAACAATTAAGTTAAATATTTTTTGCTGAAATGTGTAGTTCTTGATATATAGTATGTAAGAGAGATGAAATGGACTTAAACTTAGATACTTAAAATTATTTTAAAACTTCCAACAGAAGTTTTATGTACCTCTATAAACAGCTTTTATCTATTAGCCAGTCTAATGAGTTGTTTAACTCCAGCATGAGAAAGTTCACATATTCCCATTTCTCATACACTTAGAAATTTAAAACATTACCTTTTTTCCTACAAAAATAATTTTACCTCCATATTTCTAAGAATCTCTGTATGGCTGAGATTGGCTGAAAACAATAGTAGGACCCAGAATAGCCACAACCATCTTGAAAAATAAGAATAAATTTGGAGGACTCACACATCCCAATTTCAGAACTTACTACAAAGCCATGATAATCAAGACAGTGAAATATTGGCAAATAAAAGACATGTAAATCAATGGAAAAGAATTGAAAAACTCACATTTTTGGTCAATTGATTTTTCAACAAGTATTCCAAAATAGTTAAATGAGGGAATGATAGAATGTTGCTGGAATAACTGGATAACCCACATGCAGAAGAATGAAGTTGGAGTCCTCCCTCACATGTTATACACAAGTTAACTCAAAATGGATCATGCACCTGAAGGTAAGATCTAAAACTATAAAACTCTTAAAAGAAAACTCTACGAAGTGTTCTAAAATGAAGGAGAATATCTTGGTGCCTTGAGGCCTTAAGTAAGAGATTTTTTAGCTATAATACCAAAAGCACAAGTAGCAGAAGAAAACAGATGAATTGGGCTTCATCAAAATTCAAAACTTTACTTCAAAAGACAGCATTCAGCAACTGAAAAGACAAACCATGGAATAGGAGAAAATATATGGAAATCACTTGTCTGTTGTTAAACATACTTTTTTCTGGAAAAGCTCCCTGAGGGAAAGATGTGTTTGCTCTCTGTGCCTGTCACATAGTAGGTGCTTTTATTTACAAATAAAACAAACTATATAGTTGGATGATGTTACATTAGCTATTTATAATGGGTAAGATGAGGTGTGAAGCAAATTTTAGCCATTCCTTTTCTATTCCTCTCGATGAAAAGCCTCTTACCTGAAAATGAAATGTTCATTATGTCAGTCTGTATGCTACTGTTAGCTATTGCTTCTCTTATGTAAAAGTAAGTGCTGCAGGATGGGGTTAACATACAAAGGGTTAAGTAATCTTTGTTTACATGAAAACTCTTCTCGAAGTATGGTTTACCCATTAACTCCATAGGAGGGCCTCCACAGGGTCAGCTATGTAGGACCTGGCACCTTGGGAGGAGGTTTTTTTGTTTTTTTTTTTAGAAAAGAAAGAAAGAAAGAAATCTGATATCCACCTGCAGGGCTTCTGTTATCGTTCATATCATTTCACTGTAATAAAAGCCACTCCAGCCTCCTAAAACTGGATGTTGACCCAGAAAGAGAGTGCTGCCAGCTGCATCAGGGCCTCAGCATTGGCAGCTGCATGGAGAAGTTACAGGCATAGGGTGAGCAGATTTAGTTTGAAAACACAGGTGCTTGTGTTTTTTGAAAATTGTTGGAATTCCGATTGCAAAACATGGTGGGGGAAGGCAAGATGAATCAGTGTAATCCTTGCATCTGTCGAAGTTATCAATTGTCCCATGGGTTATCTGAGCAATTGGATAAAATTAAGACCAGGGTGATATTAGAGTAAGCAAAACTGAGGGGACCACTTGGATGTGTACCCATTTGGACAGACTGTGCTTTCCTCTCTTGCAAGCACATGTTCTGTTCTTCCAGCTGTACTCTTTCAAAACTATATTTCGGAATCGACTGTTGCCATGGTTTCAGTTCAGACCAAAGAGGCAAAAGTAAACAATTCTAAAATGATCAAACACCACTACCTCTTGATTACATCTGCCATAGTGTAAGTTATCCCCAACTGTTCCAATTTGGTCGTTTAGGGTGCTTCTGAATTTATACTTGATATAGGTTATCTATAATCATATATAGAAACTCATGCTTCAAAATAAGCAAACCCTGTTGTAAAAGTCTGATTTAAGAGACTATGCTAAGCCCTCCAGTTTCCTCCATTCCCAGGCCCCAAGAGCAAGGGCATAGGGGGATGCTTGCCTTGAGCTCTGCACTAGGCAGTTTCTGCCAGTCATTTCTTATCATCCTTATAACCTTGGGAAGTAGCTGTCAGTAATCCCATTTCACAGATGAGGCCTCAGGAGTTTAAGTAACTTTCCTAGAGCCATAGAGGCTAAGCCAGGAATTGAACCCAAGTTGGCCTGACTCCAGACAAAGCTTAGGTTCTTTCCACTAACAAAATATTGTCTCTCCAACCTCAGGGAATCCCCAGGATGGATTGAGGTTTCCAGAAAGCAGTAATTTTCTTTGCGCTCACTCATCATTCATTAAACAGCTAGTTAATACTAGCTACATGCCCAGCTCTGTAAAAGCAGCTAAGGATACAGAGATGACTAAATGCCATCACTGCCCCAAAAGAGCTCTCGGGTTTATTAGCACAAGAAGTGCTAATAATAATAGAGGCGGGGCCACTACTTTGCATAGGGTACGAGGCAACGAGTAGCTGGGGAGGAGTGAGGTTCAGTAGGTGAGGTGACATTTGAACTGAATAGTGGAAGATTAGCCAGGCATTCCAGAGAGAAAATGGCCTGCATAAGAGACCTGGTACGCACGGTGGTGATGGTGGAAAGGGCATGAGGAGAGATGAAGAGGCAAAAATAGGCTGGGGCCAAGTCAAATGGCTTTGCAATAAGGAGTTTGAACTTGATTCTGTGGCTCTGACAGATTTTCCGTAGGGATGCAATGAGATCAAAAAAAAAAAAACAACGTTCACATTCAACAAATACTCTGAGTTTTATCTAGGGAATTGTCTGAATCTAAATCAAATCCTACCATACTTTTTGCACAATACTGTTCTTTAAGCCAGATTCACCCCTTCTCATACAAGGTGTCTTTTCTAGGTTAACTTTCTGCAAAAGAGAGCATCCATCCTTCAAGAAGAACTGACCACATACCAAAACAGAAGGTACAACAGCCCTTGATCAGACTGCCTTCCGATTACTTTGTGTTGTTTGCACCTGGGAAGCTCCTGGTTTGACAGTAAAGTCTTTATTAAAATAAAGATATTTATCAATTTTGAAAAAAAAAGACTTATGTTTAGTAAATAGCCCACCTTTAAGAAGTCACCCACCTCTAATAATCACAGTGTATAGTCAGTATGATCAGAATGAGGTGAGAGAATCTACAGGTGCCTGACAAGTCCAGTCCTCTCATCTGCAGAGTCACAATAAGAAATTGTCCCTCTTTTTAGGTTATATGTGACAAGACATTGTCTTAAAACCCAGATGCAGGGTTAAGGAGACACTGTCTGTCTTTTAAGATGGTGAGATGAGGCAGTTCTTAATATGGTAGCCCCCATCTTCAAAGTCCATGCCCCCTGGAGGTCTGGCGCTGTTGCAGATGTTCTCCAGGCCAAAGTAGATAAACGGCTCAGTGATGTCGCAACATCTTAACTTTGGCACACACAGTGCGTACTTCTCAGGGTTGCCTGAGAAGTTTAGTCAAAGGTTCCCAGGGACATCACTAACATGGGTGATGTTTCCTGCTCTAATTCAGTCAAACAACCTTCCTTTTAGTGCAGCATAAAACAGAACCTCTTATTTGGCATTGAAATAAAAGCAAAGACCTGTGCGTCATTCACTTTTAAAAAGATTCTGTTGCTTGGTATAGATGGAATTTGATCCCTTATAGGCATAAATGATGCAATTTTGATATCAAGTATCCCTTTTAACCTCTATCCAACTCCTCCTGAATGTAAACATATTTTACAATTGACATTCCTATTCAACCTAGAGAAAGACATACTGAAATTTTTGATTTTCAGGTAACTGTGTGAAGACTTAGCTGAGTAATGTGTGTCTGAGCTACGCTGTGGACTTCTTCCAGCAGGTTTGAAGATTTGGCTATTATAAACTGTGAGATCAATGGCATTTTTTTAATACTTAAGTGTAATTAAGATCATAAAAACATGCATCACTTATATACTAATGGGGTGGTTTTATTTGTGTCTGCCTAAGTTATTTTTTAACATTCCTTTATTTCTGATTTCCATATTTGTGTGCATTTGCATGTGTATGAGAATTGCTTATATTGGGAAAATAAGTGATTTCTTATGATATGCCCTGTTAATGCTTTTGCATAGAATTCTACCAGTCGCACATGATCAAAATCACATTTGGAGTATCATATCAAAATTCTTAACATGTTCACATTGTTCTCGTGTTCATGTTCATATACTATTAAAATATTATTTTGTACTTAGTTTTATTTCCACTTTTTATTTCACCTCATTTGCTAAAATAAGGATAACATATACATGGTATTTTTTCCCTAGAAAATACTGACAATCTCAAATTGTACTACAGGGAAAAATACCTGATGTCCTGTCAAAGACCAAATCCATAAGCCATGCACTTATTTAGAATAAAAATCACTGGGTCATCTGGTATCAGTCTAAGTACTTGCCGTTGGTCATGTTGGTCTCCAGTCTGATCCTTGGACTCCCGGGGCAGGAGAGTGTAAGAATTTTAAGTAGGCAGCTCCGGTTTTATTGTTATTCTCTTGATCTCTCTTTTTATGGTTGCTGTTTTAATTGTTACCAATTGACACCCATTAAGGAAGCCTAAAATTGTAGGCGCCTGTTAGGAGGACACTCAACATGCTGGCAAGTGAAGGTAGAGTGACCTTTGATTGGTCCCGTTTCCTCGTTGAGAGAATATGGCGTTGCTTCCGGGCACAACGTTTGGGCAGCTCTGTGCTGACTGGTCAGTCGTATCTGCCAAGGAGATTTTGAATTGCAGTGGATGGATTCCCATAGTCTTTGACTTCATTGTGGTGCGTGCCATGGGCCCTCTGAGACACTGTTAAAAATCTGGACTGTGGGCGGGGCTGTAACCATGTAGTTTACTGTAAAAGGACAGGGTAGAACGTTTGTTTACACTTTTTCAATATTCTTTACTCTTTCCCACGCCCATCTCTGTTGTTTGTTGCCCGAGGATTAATTACCCTTTTGGGTCCTGTAACTGAGACGTGGAGATGATAAGGAAGTAACAGGTTTTACAGCCACTTCCAATCGCAGGGCCATGGTCAGCATAAACACTGCCTGTGGCCGGCCATCAGTAGGAGGTCTGTTATTGCACAAAATCGTCTCTGGCCCCGACACCGCTCTGCCTAATGTTCACCCTGACACCTCCTCCAGGAATATAAGTCTCCATCCTTTGAAAGATCAGGCCTTTCTTGCATGTATGATAAATCAGAACACTGGCTGAAAGAATATCCAGGAAAAATAAGAATTGCAGCAGGTGCTATTAAAACCATCTGACAAATGAGGACAGTTGGTACTCAGACTATGATTCTGTACTCAGAAGGGAAAGATCAAGGCTACATGATCAGTGTTAAGTACTTTTCTACAGGCAGTGAAAGACAGGTCGAAGCTCAGCCGATTCCACGAGTGAGGTTATTAGCTGCTTGAAGTGAAAATACTTTGCGACTTGCAGTGGATGCTGGAATTGGAACTCCCACTCAAGAGTATTTGTTTTCCCTGAGTAAATATCAGTAGGTGTTTGGGGAAGTTGCCTGCGATTCTCTTTTCCTTATTTCAAGGGTTATGAAATTGCTAACACTGGTGTTCCTTTGACATTACCCAGATCCTGTTTCCCATCTGAAGCGCGTCATACATGTCTGGGAGTAAATGGACTGAAACTTTAGGTCAGTTTGATTGTACGTGATAGGAATAGTGGCTGACACTCATGTTTTTGTGAATGTTCTCTGATAAAGAAAGAGAAAGAAAAATTGTGTTTGACATGTTTAAAATTCCTAACAGAACTGAGCACTGAGTGTATAAATGGCTACCGAGAGAAGAAGCAAGTGCTCAGGAAATAAATTCTAAACATTGTGCCTTATTATAAAATCATCTAAGAGTTCATCCTTTTATCTGGTAGAAGATCAATTGTCCATCACCAGTACCTATTTTAGCTACATTTCAAGTTGTTATTATTGGCTGCTGGCCCCTGAGCCTTCCACAGGTGCTTTTTTCATTTCAGCATGCAATTGTCAACGGGTAGTGGCTGATAAAGTGTTCGGAGCAAGCTGAGCAGGGGAGCTGTGGGATCGCAGTGTTCTTGGTGTGCGCTGTTGTCCATCGTGGAGCTGGGCAGGAGAAAGGTTGACATGAAAGTCAGCTGCAGTCTTCTGCCTATGTCCTGGTCCTGTCGGAGTCCACCGTTTCTGTGTCACCACACAGCCAGCCATTTCAAGGGTCTGACCTCTGATTTTGCAACCTCCCCACTCAACAATCAGCTCCTCAGAGGGCAGCGATCCAGGGGCACAATGCAGGAAAAAGGAGGACACAGAGAAAGGGATCACAGAATGGATGGGCTTGCTTCACAGCCTGTACAAAGGAATTGACTGCAACTCAAGGGGATTCACTTGGATTCAAACATCCCCCTGTAATGTCATAGGTAACCAGTGGTTTCCTCAGAAGCAGGCATATGCTTACAGTGGCGAGCAACCTCATTAAGGGCTCTGCAGCAAAAGTGCAGAAAGAAGAAACTGAGCTTGAATTAACAATTAACAGCTTTTATTGAAGTGGATCGGCATCCACAGAAAACAGTGGTATTTTAGCTTTCTTCCTAAGAGTAAAAAGGAAAGGTAAAACTTCAGAAATGGTGGGAGGAAAGCTTCAGAACACAAGGTCATTTTAATTCGTAGTTTCCTTAAAAGAACTATCTCTTCTCAGCTTTCATATTTTGTTCAGAAAGGTCGTCTCTTTTAAGCCTTGTCATTAAAGGCAGTTTGCTCTTTAAAGTGAATTATGAAAGGGTGTAGAAATTGCAAGTTACTGAAACTAAAATTCATGATCAGTTTTAAGTCTGCTAACTAAAGCTTACTTAAAATTGGATGTGCTTTTGTCCTGGCAGCCCCTTTGATAAAACCAGAAGAAGATACATGGTTAGTCAATTCAAAGCAGGAAAAGAAGATAATTAGATAAAACTTTTTTCCAACTACTGAAGTCGTTCTTGGATTTGGAGACTTGCTCAGGAAGCTGTGGCATAGGCTGTAATGGCATTTGAAAAGTTAAAGACCCCAGATTTTGACCTGTATTAACATTCTTCACTATATTGTTTTAAGAACTGAGTCAAACTTCAGGTTACACTATTTACCTCCCACTTGGAGGAAGAGAAGTGGAATTTGTAACATAAGACTGAAGGAATCTTACAATGGGAATCCCTCACCAATATCTAGTTCAGTTGAAAATTCAGTCTTCCAGACATTTAAGTTTTAAGCAAGGATTTCCATCAGGCAAATATTTTAAAACCAAAGGCCGAAGATATTGCTATAGATTCTGCTGTTTTTAAAACTGAGCTTAATCTAGGCATCAGGCTAGTAAAAATACTTATATCTTCTTTGGGAGCCTACCGTTTAAGAGAGGTCTCATGGAAAACAGTTGGACACAAAGACTTGATCAAAGAATAGACAGAGTAGGCTATCTAGTAGCCTCATATAATCAATTATCTGAAATGTGGTTACGTGAGTGAAATCATTTCATCCATATGCATTTACTTCAGCTAGAAAAGGAAATTAGTTTGTAGTTGGAACCTACCAATTAGCTTTGTTTCCCTCGGCAACTCTCTTCCCCTATCAGGGCCTCACTTTTCTAATCTATAACATAAAGGAGTACAACTAGACCAGTATTTCCCAAACTGTACTGTTTCAATCCTCTAATTGAATGTTTCTCAAACTAGTATTCCATCAAGCCCTGTTTCATAGGATTTGTCTTCAAGTATTAGATGTCACATTTAGGAAACGTGGCGGGCTATATCCCCCTCTTGAAGATTCACACTTAATAAAAGTCAGTCATTCATTCATTTGATAAATAGTTATTGATTAGATTACCCATCAAGGGCTAGACAACTCATTAACCACCTCCAAAGTTAGGCTCTTAAAACACCAGCTTATCATGCCTCTCAGTGCTGAGGGCTGGCCAGGCTCAGGTAGGCTGTCCTCACTGGGGTTTCAGGCAGGTGCCGTCAGGGGTTGCCTGGGATACTGTCATGGCAGCTCAGCGGTCTCAAGCCCACAATGGGTCACTCACAGGGCAGCTGCGAGGAGCCCTCCAGAGCAAGCCCACCACGAAGCCAGAAACGGAAGTTACTGGTTGCATCAGGCCTGCATGAGCCCAGCAATGGCCCAGCATCCCTTCTACTGTGTTCTGTCGAAGGCAAGGCCAGGGGTAGAGGACGTAGAGCGCAGCAATGTCAAAGAATCTGGGGCCATCTCTAATCTGCCACACCCTTTGGTAGAGAAACCTACCTAACTTCCTTTAAACTAAAATCTCTCCTAAAATGATTTGATCCGTGGAATCGTTTTTCAGTGGTCCACATATTTTGTGGCAGGGAGTTCTGTGAAATATTGATCAGAGAAGCTCACATCTAGGTGAGTGCTAAAAAGTTTCTTCCTGTGAAATATTTTGTTAGTCTTTGTTGTATTTCTGCAATCACAGGTTAAGGAGGAATTTGGAAATGCAGCTTGGGAAGCCCTGAATTAGTATTTAACAAGGTCATGTCTTGCTCTGTGATTCTTTCGGAAGATGGTAGCAACTACAGTTGAACGTTTCTTTGAGTTCTCTAACGCTTGGGGCTCAGCATGCGTTATCACCATCATCTCAGCAAGGGTGCCATTATAAAGGTCCACTAAAGCTTTGACCCTGTGCTTAGCATGGCTTTTCCTTCTTTCGTGGAAATATCAGGCTCGTGGAAGGATGTGGACTTGATGAGCCTGTGAGGGAGAATTTCCTGAACCACAGAACACTTAAAAACTACTCAACTAATGATCCAGATAAACAAATGAATCAGCCTCCTAATTGCCTCATTAGTCGTCTCATCACTGCTGAGTTACCAACATTTATGCCACTTAACCCACCACCTGTGTCTCACTAGTCTCGGCTGGGACCTGGGCTGGGGGATGTCAGTGAAGCTAGGCCACCTTTCGGCTGTCTTCATCTTACTGAGCGATTGATCCAACTGCTTGACTGATCATCAGCTTGTGTTTTAAAAACATCAAAACAGTTGGCTTGACTGGAGTTCCACTCTGTTCAGCAAGCAAAGCCTGACAGTTTAAGAATGAAAGGAAAATAGAAAAGACATCGTTTCCTTAGGAAGAGGAATTATTTTCCAAACGGGGTGGTAGGGAGTCCTGAGAATCTTGTACTCTTTGCAGAAATATCCTTCCATCTGCTGAGATTTCTCCCCAGCGTGTTTGCATTTCCAGTTGTGCTTCATGCATGTTGACTGAAGCCGTCCTTTACCTGACATCAGCGCTGCTGCTGCTCTCAAAGTTCTCTGTAAACTCGGATTCCAGTACCATTTCCCTTGAGCACTTTCACGTTTCCCAACCGCCGCAGGGTCACAGTGCTGTGTGAAGTCCTCTGCAGAACTGATAATTTGGCCCATTACCTATCATTGTGTTTGTAATAAAAATACTTACCCATGCCAGGCACAGTGGTTGCTGCGTGCAGCCCTGGCAGGGTTGCCTCATCGTTCTCCACCTGCTCCCTCTCAGAGTTAAGGATCTGGTTTTCTGCCTACAGTGATACTTCTTACAATGTTAGGGAAACTTTCTCTGATTGAGTTCCCACTTATGTTATCTGATTTTCTTCTTCAGTATTTTTACTTATGCATTTGGGCATGTGAATTTGGAAGGTACTCGAATATAAATTGGGTGGATTAAGAGAATATTTTTTTCTTTCAGAATCCTTTCTACAGTCTTATTTGGAGTCAGTGTATGTGTGTGTGTGTGTGTGTGTGTGTGTGTGTGTGTGCGCCATTTTTTTAATAGACTAATTAGGATAGCAAACCTAAGACATCCTACTGCTGGTCCCTGCCGGTAGATGCTGTCCCTCAGACCATGTAGTGATCCCTCTCTCTGCCATTTTATTGGTAGAAGAGAAAGTCTTATTGGCCACATCTCCATCTCACATCGTAACTCTTGTTCTGTCTGTGATATCACCTCTAACATATGAGGAGTATTTCACATCATGCAAACTGTAAATTGAACTCAGCTGTTCAAAACCTGAATTAATTTGCTCCAAAATTAAATCTCCTGTAGACCTTTGCTGTGTGCCTAGCAAGTGCCAGGAACTGAGCCTGGGACTGTGAGACATACAAAGATGGACAAGACCTGTTCCTTCCCTGCAAAGAGCTTATGATCCATGAGGGAACATAAGACGTATATGGAAAGGGGGGATCAGTAATACAGGAGAGAACATGATCTTTGTATGAGAGAAATATCAAATATTATGGAGACTCCAAGGAAGTAATAGCATTTTGAAATCAAATCTCAGAGGAGAAAATGACATTTAAACTGGATATTGGACTAAGAATAGGATTTCAATGGGTAGAAATGTGGGAAGGGGTTTCCAGGAGTCTTAGCCAGTGGAATCATTCCGATCATCTAGATCACAGCATGCCTGGAGAAGCGCGGTATGCGAGAATATTTCAAAGGTGTGTTGGAGTCAGGAAATGGAAGGCAAAGGGCACTGCATTTTCTGACTACCTACATACAGTACATGGGTAAGCGCTTGGGAGTCAGAGGGATCCGGAATTGGGCCAGTTTCTTAGCTTCTCTGGGTCCCAGTTTCCTTATCTTAGAAAAAGGAGGAAATAGTAGAATGTGGTTATGAAGGTTAAATGAGATGATACATTTAAAAATTCTAACATGCAATAAGCATTCAATAAATGAAGGCTATTTTTTATTTTCTGCCAATCCCCAATAATTTCATGAGATAAGTATTATTTATTCTTGAGGAAACTAGAGCAAAGAGAAGTTTGGAAATGTGTCCAAGGCCACATTTCTAATAGTTGATGAAAGCAGAAATTGGAACCCATGTCTCTCTAATTCACTCATTCTTGTTCCTCCTACTGGATTTCATTGCCTCATGGATGAGAAGTTTGGACTTTATTTAACAAGCAACAGGGAGCAAGTAAAGAGTCCTGAGCAGGGGAGTGACACCATCTGAAATTGCTTTGTGCACATGTCTCCAGCAACAGCATGAGGTGGGCTAGTTTAGGGGAGACAGGAGGCTGGAGGCCGAGAAAGTTAGGAATGTGTGCAGGGAGCCCCTCTGCTGTTCAC
The DNA here is from genome assembly GCA_032199065.1 of Smutsia gigantea. NCBI lineage: Eukaryota > Metazoa > Chordata > Mammalia > Pholidota > Manidae > Smutsia > Smutsia gigantea. The sequence continues at coordinate 23,314 of JAVSCE010019120.1, forward strand.
ATTCCCGGGGAGAGATACACCGTTCTGTGAATGGAAAGTGGGTCCAAGATTCAGTCCCTACCTGGGCACCTGAATGAGAAGTTTGTGAAAGAGAAAGAAATGAATGTGCGACCAAGGTTTCCAGCCTAAAAAGGTGTGGGGCACAGATTGGAGTCAGGGGAGTGAATTAGAGGAGCCATCTAAACTCCTTGAAGGTTTCATAAGAGTGGGTGTGTATCAATAATATCTTAATTTTAAAAATGTTAAAAAATAAAAATAAAATAAATAAATAAATTCCTTGAAGGTTCAAACTGCAGGGCATGGTGGCTCCCAGACAGCTACAGTCCGGGATGAGTGTGGAGAACCGGTACTGAGGTCCAAGAGCTCCTTAGGGATCAGAGGCAAGGTTTCCTCCTTTGATTCTAGAGAACAATTTGCAGTTGGCAATGGTTCCGTGGGACACTAACCTCACAAAAACACTGCGACTCCTGCAGGCCCAGCCATGTGAATGGGCGTCCAGGTTTACTTATGAGAGTTTAGAGACATGTTTTTGGAAGTTCAGCTCTTCTCTCATACAGTCTGCACCAACTTGTAAATGTTGCAGTCACTAAATGAAGTTAGCCATTTTGCAAACAGGCCTCACGATACATCATGATAATAAAATTGGTCACCCCAAGGGACATTCCTCTACATTTGAATATTTTTGTTTCTGATGGTTACTGATAATGGAATTATGGTTGATTTTCAGGCGTTTTTATTTTTTATAACCACCACAACAAGTCAACTTGACTTGCTATTTAGGTAGAACTTAAGCTTGAGTTATACACTTGATCACAAAATTACACTTTTTAATGTCCTGCCCCTCCCCCAAACAAAAAAACAAATAATAATTAAGAAGACCAAGTGAATGATGGTGAACACATTTTGGAAGTATAGAATATTGCATTAAAAACAGCAATGTCAAGACAGTATAAGGGGAGGAAACAGACTTTTTAAAAAGGAAATAAATGTATTAGAATTCTTGAAATATAGGTAAGATTTTCTTACTATGTAAAAGCCCTTCAATACCTTAAATTTCTTTAAGTATTTTGTAAATGTTTAGCACAATGTCTAGAAGCCATAAATAACTTCTTTTCCTTATTTTTTATTATAGTTTGGCTCCAAAATTTCCTTGCTTCTGACACTGGAAGTTACTAATAGGGACTTACTTAGAAAGAAAATAAGGCAAGACATTATAATTCTATCAAAATGGCTTAGATTATGGACTTATGTTAAAGGGAAGGAAAAAGATGGCCTTTTCTCTTACTGAGAAAAAAATGAGAACAGGACATTTGGTCACTTTATGATCTCCAGCAGTGGGTGGGCGGGTGTAAATGTTTTAGATCTGCTGACCATGTGACCATTCTCCAAAGAAGTGAGAAAGGGAACCCAATTTACCCTGGTGCCCTTGAGCTGGTGGAAGAATTCAGTCAACTCAAGCTGGCCAGACCATAGCTTCCCCAGCACGCTGAAGGTGGAGTCCCCCACCGAGAGGATCCAGAGATGACTATGGTGATTAAATATGCCACCACTAAGCCACCTCTAGATTTCTTTTTCAGTAATAGGATGTGTCCCTCCCAGCTGCAAATAAAGAGAAGTGGGGACCCAGTTGCACCTTTAAAGCATGTCGGTGTTTAGCTTGTCCATCGCGGAGACCCGCCAAATGCACAGTGAGACGGAGGTTTGTAGACACTGATGTAGGGTTTTTCTGCAGCTGGTCTCCTAGAAGTGACACCACTCTTCTGCCGATGGCCTCAGCTAAAAGCAAGCTGAGACATGCCGCAGGGAATATGAGCTTAATGTTCAAATACTGATCATGCTACTGCCGGACCCAGGGACTTCAGGAGTAAATGGAGAGGTTTCCAACAATATTGTTGAGAAGTTTTGAGTCTTTTTCCTAGAAATGTTTGTAAAACTGGTTACACTCATCTGAAAGACTTTGAGCCCAAAATAAGTAGAGTCTTATTTCAGATTAGCTTTAATGTAATGCCATCTAAATAATTCCATTTTATGTACTTAGATTTTATTCTAAACTTCCTACTTGGTCATAATGGTTTTATCTGTGATTATGCCTCTCAGGGTAGTTGAATTTCACAGTACACCTTTGGACAGCAGAAAAGAGAAAGTATAATTTTACTGTGTCTTCAGGCAAGTTATTAAATATTTGACTGTGCAAGTATAGTTCACAGTACCTTATTTAATGCAAAAGCTTGTATTAATAGACAAATTCAATTTCTAACACTGGTTAAATTGACCTTTAGGCTAGCTACTTAAACTCTGTCTGCCTTAGGTTCACCATCCAGATAAACTGACAAGAAATAATGGCTATATAAGTACCAAATTAGTAATGTATTTAAGATACAGAAGAAGTCACAGTATAGAAATTACTTAGACCATCTTGAAAGGGAAATGCCACTTGAAGCTGCTATAGACAGCCCTTCACACTGAATAGCTCACCTTGGTGCCCATTCCTGCTTTAAAGTCTTCTCTTAATCTGATTAAAACCACTACTAACCACCGAAACACTATTGACTATAGCATAAATCAGTTGGATATACAGTCTACTCATTCAAGGTCAGGATGGGCAGTGATTCATCTGACTGCATCTGCAACTTAGAAAAAAATAGATTGTTTTTTGCAGCACTTCATTTAAAAAAAAGTCACATGTATTAAAATATCTTCATGCTTCACCATATCTAAGAAAAGCAAATGTGATGTGTACATTCGTGAATCAACAAAAGAATAAAGAAAGGCCATTGTTTGGGGAATAAAGCACTTAACTGAAAGGAAGACATCTTATTTGATGTGAGCACGATTTTAAAGAACACAAAAAATATTTGAAGTATGTATAGAGCCAATTCTTGGTTATAATGGAACGTGATAGGCTCTCATTTGTAAACTGAAAAAATTTTGATGACATGGTAGAAGTCTAATCAGGTGCAATGAATCCTTAATGCTTCAGAATCAAACAATAGTTTGGGCAAAAGAACCACCTATCTCCTAAACACACAAGAACAGGAAGGCATTTTCAGCACCACCAAAGCACTGTTTCATCACTTCTGGAAATACACGTGTTGGTTTGATGCCAGGTATAGGAGAAAGCTTTAAGAACTTATTAAGAAACATCAAAGAATTCTGTAGAAAAGTTCATGTAAGGGAGCAATGGAAGCTTCTCTCCCCACCAGCAGTCACCACTAGAACATTCATGCACATTATAACCGCAGTAACTATTTTCTAGAAATGACCCAAATTTTGAACATAGTTCCAAGGCCCTGGGAGCAATGGACAATGCTGGTACAAAGATGCTATTTTCTGTCCACCACTGAACTCATATTTTTAGGGAACTTATTTAACCCAGGCCATGAAGTAAAGTCTTCAAAGGAACATTTGTGATCTAGAGTTTAACTTGGTGAAGTGATTTTTCTGAGATCAAAGGTTAAGTGATTTTTCCAAGATCGAAAATCAGCTACCATTGGCCAAGTTAGGTCTAGACCTCAAGGTTTTGGTCTCAAAGCCCATTTCTTCACCCCTTTCCCCCTCCCCTATAATGTATTAGACACACTTACCTAAATTTGTGGTGATATGAACCAAGTCTTTTTTTTTTTACAATGGTCATGCTTGGGCCAATGTCCGTTAACTAGTTTCTTTAGTACTTTATGTGTCCTGTGATCTTGAAACGCTGAAAGCCTAGCCCTTAGTGGCCCAGGGGACAGTGTCTGTTTGGAAATGTGCCATCAGGCATCAAAGCTTAATTTCATAAACCACCTGACAAGGTATCTTATGGAAGAACAACACTTGCCAGAGTCGCAAAGAGTGGAATGTGCTAGAGTCCTCTTGGGCAAGAAGTGTGAGAAATGGAGCAGGAATTGCAAGAGGACTCCTGGCACTTTCCGAATGCTCTCTGACTCAAGCAATTTCCCTCTTGTGCCTGGGCCCTCAGTTTCCTCTCTATTCTCTAAAGAGATGCTTTTCTGAGCAGCAGGAAAAGGGTCAGTGAGGAAGTTGCTGCCTCCCAATGTTAGCCATTGCTAGAATCAAGTAAGGAAATTCTTTCTCTTTGGAACTTCATTTCTTACCCATTAGTGGCAAGGTCAGAGTAACCATCTGAGGCAGGCCTTTCCTTCCCCTTGAACCTGGTGGTTCTTATCTTGCAAGTCTTTGAGAATTGGTGTCAGGGAAGCAAGAGGGAGAAGGAGAGATTGTGTTGTGTAAGCCCTGGATATGTATCGCTAGGATTCTTTGTAACTCCAAGATTCTATGACAAAATCCTAAGGTGCAGATAAGTAGCTCTTCTTGGGCAATGGGAGGGGAAAGTGTGAAGCCATCAGACAGGTCCTTGGTATCCAGCCAGATGCCCTCACACGGGGACATTATGAAAACTGGATGCCTTCAAAAGACTCAAATGCATAAGGATTTGGCTTTCCCTTTGCTGATGTCTTTGATTTTCCCTGTGGAGATGATGGAAACAGCTGAGGGGCGTGAACGAACATTGGTGGCTCCTGGGGCAGGCCAAGATGTCTTGAGAAGGAAAGAAGTGGAGCCTCCTGTTTTCCAACTTTGGATCTCCTGTCACTGAAGACAGATTCAAAATGCTACATCTCATGTTTTGCTTGAAATAAAATGCTCCAAGATAGGATAATGTGCAGATCATCTCTCAGGGCTCAAGAACTTCTGACGCCCTCGCAAGCCGTCAGGAGGCAGGATTACTTCAGACTAAGCTGGAGACCCCATCTCTCCTGTAGTTTGCACATGGGCTGAAAAAAGGGGTGCAAACAATTCCTTAAAGAACCTGACCTTAAGTCTCCGGGTTTGTTGACTCTTGAGCAGCACAGAACATGCCAGCCTTGAACTAAAAATTTTGGTTCATGTGTGGATCAGTTCTAATTGGAAATCATCTGTTTCCTGAGGGCAAGCCACTTTACAGGCCTTTCTCAAAACCACTCCATGAGATGGGTATCATCAGCTCTTCTTTACAAATGAAGAAATGAGACTGAGAAGAAACGGTCCTGGTGGTAGAACAGGGACTTGAACCCAGGTCCATCTGATGAAGAGCTTTCCGCTAACCCAGCGAGAAGGGATGATGGTCCTCCCACAGGCTGCACAGTTGAATCACCTGAGAAGCTTTTAAGACACACCCAGGCCTGCTGCCCACTCTAGACCAATTAAAGAAAAAGCTCAGACCTGGGACTGGGACCTATGAATGTTTTAAAAGCTCCTGGATTATTCTAATGAGCCACGAACTGCTAGGGGATCTTCCAATCCCAGACTTGATAGACTCACAGAGCCCCCTATAAAGAGTAGAGAAGGAGCTCCCCTGGGAGGAGGGATTCTGCCCTACATGCCCCCAAACTGGCACCAGGTGAAGGCTTAGTTGATGTTTTAATGCATTTTCTGTTGCAGGGAAGTAGCCTCTGCACAGTGGAAGGAGGTTTCCTATGACTGGGGTGGCGAGGACAGGCACATACATGTCTGTCTCTGCTGTTGATATTGGGGAAATCAATCTATGAAGGTAGGAGGTCCCCTCTGCACCGCTTGGCTATTTGGCTGCCTGTGGGTGAGGAATGACCTGCGGGAGCCTGGACTTCTTCAAAGTCTAGGTGCAACCAGTGTGAACCTGGAGCTGCCAGGTGGTGCATCTCTCCTGCCGACACTTTACTGCTCTTGTAACCTCTTGCATTGGGAAGAAATCAGCCAGGCCCTTACATCTGCCTCTTCCAGCCTGAGCAGAGGCTTTACTCCCAGGGACAGAAAACCTGCCTCATGACATAACTACAGGATTAAAGTCAGTAATGCCAGAACTGAGCCGAGCTGGGGCCTGGTGCTGTCAAAGCGCCCCATAACCGCGATGGAAATGACGGTTAGTCCTGGCTTTCTTCCCTGCTCCTCTTGCCAACTCTGGCCCTTCAATGCTGGATTCTTAGGAATACATGGGAAAGCACTGAGTCCAGCGCCCTTCCCACTTTGGGAAGGGAAGTATCCACTGCCTGTCGACAGCATCCTGCAGCCCACATTTCTCCAGATCACTCCCCCCACTCACAGCTCATCGCTGAAACGGCTCATTCCTGGCCACAGGGCGGTGGGCACTGAGCAATCAGCTCCTCTTACCCGCAGGCCTGCCCAGCCAGAGCATGACAAAGGGAACACCGCCTGATTCTGAAGCCTCAGCTGGTGTCAGATCCTGGTCCCAGCAATTGTAGCTCTGTGACCTTGACAGATGACTTGATCCCATCGAGTTTAGTCCCCTCTTGTGCACAACAGGGATGTGACACCTGCCTTGCCCAGGGCTATACTGCAGCTGGCCTTGCCCATTCCCCAGGCATGTCACCCCTTCAGGGTGACCCACCACTCCAACCCAGGCACAATACTTAACATCTCCAGAGCCCCCAGATGAGCAGAAGGCCAGATCGGGCAGGTGGATGAAGGCAATAGGCCTAAAATTGAGGGCTGAGTCCCCTCCCTCCTCCCCGTCAGTGCCCCCACCCCGGCCTTGGCTTGTCCTCAGCCCCACCCAGTGAACATCCTGTCTCTGAATGTAAAGCCCTTGAGGCCCCACCACCAGTTGTTTCCATTCATTCAAATAAGGATCCCGTTGTACCATGCCGACTCATTGTGTCTTCATGATGAGCAAAGGGCCAAGAGGTTGAGGTGACATTTTTTAAATTGAAAATCAATAGAACTTTTCAAATTTCATTTTAAGTTCTGTTTTGAAAAAGCAGCAAATGTTGCATTAAATCTGGAGCCGACTCAGATGCCTCCCCTTTGGTGGCGACAACCCTCATGGGTGACTTAAGAATTGGGGTGGCTTCTCCATTGTAAGCAGCCCTTGTCCTTCTGGAGTTGGCCAGTGCTGGCAGAAGAGAGAAGCTAAGTCAGCAGCCCTCCAGCCCAGTCACTGTGAGATTTCATCCCCACTGTCTTGTTCCTTGGAAAGCGAAGAGAGGACACTGCCCACAGGTACTGTGGAGACAGGGTTGGAGGCATTTCATCCTCGGGCACCACAAAATGACCAGCATCCCAAGCTCTGGAGGGTCTGCGGGAGGTAAACACAGGCTTGCAGACAGAAGGGAAGCGAAGCTGGAGGCATCTTGGGAGGGCCTTAGGCCTAAGCCAGTTGGCACAGGTGGGGTAGGGCAGCCATGCTGAACTTCATGAAGGAGGAATTTGCCTAAGTCCACCAAACCAGAAAATTGCAGAGCTGGTCTGACCTGAAACCATGATCTTGGGGAACCATCTGGTCAGTTGAATTAGTTAAAAACAAAGGGAAATTAATACACCACTACTATTATGAAGGGCTGACCTAGGCCCTGGAATGCAATTCAGATGGGGCAGGATTTCTTGATGCAGTAGATGTAGGGTGCGGGGAAGAGAGTGCAGGATGGCTGCAAAATGTGTGGCCGGAGCAACCCAAAGCCTGTAGTTGCCCTTGAACAAGGTGGGAAGACTGAAGCAGGGCAGATGGCAGGGAGCAATCGGGAGCTGGTTTTGATGGTGATAATTCTGAGACATCTGCTCAGCTTTTACTCTCACGCTTGTAAATTGCCCGGCACCTCCCTGGAGGAGCTCAGAAAGCAACTGTACTGTTCCTGGGGTCCCTATCACCACTGTTGCTGCCGGACCTGGACTCCTGCAGATGCGAACGCTAGCAAAGCTCAAACAGGTGATATTGATTCCCTCAACATGCGAGAAGGCAGTGGGCTCCCTTCCCTGGGGATCTCAAGCCCGAGGTAAACAGCAGCCGACCACTTGGAAGTTTCCTTGTCAGAAGCTCGGAAGCGGACTCAGATCAAGGTCCCACCGCAGCCCTGAGCCTCAACCCGGGCTCCAAAGAGAAGGGTCAGCAAGGACCCCTTTGTTCTTTGTGAACCAAAACACATTCATGTTCTCCGCAGAGCTGGGGCTCACAGCGCAGAAAGGGACCTGGATCGTACGGCTGGGCCTGCATCCATCTGGAGATGAGGAACCCGGGGCCGCATTACCGGAAGGGACCTACCCAGTGTCACAGCCCGTTAGTGGTGGACCTAAGATCAGGTGTAAAGTTTTTAGTGCCCGTCTACCCTGCCACGCAGCTGTTTTTGAATGGGGCTGAATCACTTGCCAGAGGTTTCTGTTTTCTTCGTGAAACATGTGTTGTCATCATTAAGAGCATGTTAAAAGCTCTGACAGCAGGAATTCAGTTCAGGTCATTTGCTGCTACTGATTTTGTGCAAGGTGCTTTCTTGGCCCTGGTGCCTCAGAAGCATGATGATGTGGGCTCTGTGCTGAAGGACCCTTAGCGTTTGCCTCGATACCCCGCCCCATGGATGCTTAGGAAAAGTTCAGATATAACTCGCCATCTCCTGAGATGCCATTCTCCTTGCCACCACCACACAGAAACGTACTCATGCCCTGGATGTTCCAAGGCAGGAGAATAACCTTCACACCACAAATTTTCTCATGCTTTTGGAAGAAGGAGGCTGTTCACTGTATAAAAGATTAGGGGATGAAGAACGTAAAGAGTGTGTCGGGTTCTGATTCCAGGAATGGCGGAGCAACTTGTCTTGAACCCACTCTCTGGAAGATAACCATGATAAACTCTTGACAAAATCATTAAAAAACAAACAAACTATTTCGAGGCACTGGAGAGTGGCCAAAACCAGGCATGAATGGGAGGGTATTCAACCTGTGTAAGAAGGAATCTATACTGACCGCCCTGTATGTGCAGTTCTCCCCAGCAGGCGGTCTCCAGTCTGCACGGCATGCGGAGACAAACTAATGCAACGCAAAAGCCAGAGTTTCATTGTTTTGAGGTATCAGTGTGTTTTTTTTTTTCCTAGTAGATATTTATTAGCATAAAAGATGGTTTTCTGCTGAAGAAATTATAGTCTAATTAAAAAGATGAAAGAAACATGTAAGAGAAGTTAAAACATACATTGAGGAACTGATTTCATTTTATTTAGCTTTTTAATGGTAAAATTTATATGCAGCAAAGCATATACATCTTACGTGTACTGCTTGGCTGATTTTATATATATCTACATGTAGGTCATCATCACCCAGACGCAGGTGTAAGACGCTTCCATCACCCCAGAAAGTTCTCTTGTGCCCCTTCCTGGTCAGTGTCCATAACCAGACATAACCACTAGTCTGATCACCAAAGTTGATCTTGCCTGTTGTTCTGTGTTGTATAAAAGGAATATTATGGTATGTCTTCTTGTGCCTGGTTTCTTTTATTCAACAAAACATCTGTGTGTTTTAGCTATGTTATCATTTGTGTTAGTAGTTAATTTCTTTTTATTGTTGTATAGTTTTCCGTTGGATAGATAGCCCACAATTTATTTGCCCATCCACCTATTGAAGGATATTTGAGTTCTGTCTAGTTTGGACCTATTAAGAATGCAATTGCTGGGGATATTATTGTACATGTGTTGTGGGGGACATGTGCAACATTTCCTCTAGATATGTTCCAGAGGTAGAACTCCTGGGCCATGAGACAGACATTTATTTAGCTTGAGTAGATATTGCTAAACAATTTTCCAAGGTTGTTGAACCAATTTACAGTATCAGCAATGTATGAGAGCTCCCATCACCTCACATGCTTGCCAACCTGAGTGGTTTTCATTGCAGTCATGGTTCTGGGTAGTGTAGTGTTAGCTTGCTGTGACTTTCATTTGCATTTCCCTGCTGAGCAGTGGTGGGGGTGTTGGTCAGTATGCAGTGTTGTTGGACTCAGTTGAGTCAGCTCACTTCTGTGCAGCTCTCCATCAACCTCCCCCCATCTCAACTTTGCAGAGGCCGTAGGAGTCAGAATGGGAAACTGAGGAGATATATAACTATCCCGAACTTAAGGTTCTGCCTTTGAAATAGGGACAATCTGTCTACATCTTTCTTCCAAGGGAACTAGAATTAGTTATTGTCCCCAAATTCTTCCCAACTTCCCTATGCAGTGAGATCACTCAGGACTTCCCCTTAAATTGGCTGTGGGGAGGAAAGTGGCTGTCCAAGTTCATTATAGCAAGATGGGAGCACAACTAAGGGGACAACCCGGGTCACCTGGCTGAATCGGAATCCATGGCTGGTCTCCTAAGGTACGGAGTCCAAGGCAGGCTGCACCTGATTCCTCCATGAGACCATCCACTCGGGCACCACTACGTCGAAGACAGTAGCCTGTTGCCAGGCGGCAGATACATGAAAAGCAGCTGCCTTTGCCGTGGGCCCTGGATGGGAACGACTGCTTTTCATTCCCACCTAGATATTAATCACTTTGCAAACTGCCAGCCTGTTGCCAGCTGCATTCCTTGACCGCCCATGTTTTAATAAGGCCTGAGCGCTCCCGGCAGGCTGGAATACAATGTGCGGATTCACCAGACAGGATTACAGAAGGGGCTTTTCTTTGCTGCACTGGGCCTGGGAGCTTGTGTGCATTTCTGTTGCACCACAGTATCTCCAAGGAGGCGTTCACTTTCTAAGAAGGATGCTACCCACTGAGCTATTCAGAGTGGGTAAATGAGAAAATGGGTTAATAAAATACATGCTAGAGGAAAAGAAAATAAGATTAAGGGACTGATGTTTGGGCTGAGGGTGCTTTTCTGGGCTCCAGGAGAAATAGAACAAGATGATTATTTTTTTTTCAGCCCAAAGGATGTCATGCCTAGAACACCACCACTAATCCAATTTCCCTGTTCTGACAAGTATTTGATCAACACCTTTTTAAAAGTTCGACTCTCGCACTGACCAGCCACTAGTTCCACTTTATAGATTTATTTCCTATTTCTTTGGCCGAACTTGACTATGCAATGCTTATTTGCCCTGATGATACAAGGGCAGTGGGCCAAGTTTGGTATCATTTTTCTACCATAACAACAGTTTGGGGTGGGGGGTTCTCATTTTTAATAGTCCAAGAACCTATGAGTTAATTAATAGTCATTTACGGAGCATGGATTTAAAAGTCAGCAGCGAGCACTGAGCGCCTGACCCTTCCCAGCCTGATCAGAGATAACCTTGTTTGGTGAACAGGCAGTAATAATTTTTCTCCATAGCCAGAGGAGGGGGAAGGGATGATACCAGGAAGCTAGGAACTGAAGGTTTCATCAGTTAAGACTCTTTCCCAAACTTTCAAGCTGAAAGGGTTTTTGAAGAGTTTTCAAGCATGTTTTTGCAAGAAATTAAAAAAAGAAGAAGAAAGGTTAAATATAAGAATTGAAGTTTGGCAGGCAGTATTCCCTGAACTCAATGCATTGCTTGTGGTATTTTGAAAAAAGAAAAGAATTTTGCTTTGAAAATGTCATACTCCAAAGAAGTTTTTGCAAGTTATTTCTAGGGGAGTTGACTCCTATTTAGTTGAATGGATGATTTGACTGTTCCTTTAAAGACATTTCAAACTGTTCCAAACAGTCTCTCTTTTTTTTTGAACAACAGACGACATACCCTACCCAACGTTCCTGCAAACCAGGGTAGGAGGGGAGGTATTTCCATTTCAATGGATAAATAATAATTACAGAAATGTTAAGATGCTAAGGCTCATGCCTGATAATCTTCTCAAAAGATATGGAAACATATGCCACTCAGCTGGCCCTGGAAAACTCCCAGATATGAGGCAAGCTATCAGTGACTATTGGAACTTCAGGGATGAGTTGCCACTGTGCATCAACACGACTGTTCTAGAAAAAAGAACTCTGCCTCTGCATATTCTTCCATCTCACATGGCCCAATTTCCTCTTTTGCTTTGGAAGGTGCTCAGAGAAGAGAGAATGTGCTGTCCCGTATCGGATTTGTTTCTCTTTGTGTTGAGGGACAGGATGGCATGCAGGCCCTCAGTACTCTGACGGTTCTAATAAGGAACCTACCAAAAGGGGTTGGCACTGATGGTGGTGAGGACTCAGGGAGGCAGCCAGCTTTGATAGCAGAAAAACCCATCTGCATGTGAAGGGAGATAATGTGGAGGAACATGATTATGACAGACAGTGGGAAAATCTATTACCCGTCCAGCAACACTGTGTTTCTACAGAGTGATGGCAAGTACCTGTTCTTTTCCACTTGCATTGTGATACTTAGAATATTTTGCTGAGGCTCTCGAGATGATCTAGTCCCACTCCCTCACTTCACAGAAACTAAAAGTCAGAATTTAAATGTCTTGACCCAGGCCGTGCGGCTAGCTGGTGAGAAACATGAATGAACCGCTCAAATGGTCCTGACACAAGGTTAGCATGATAATTGAGGGGCACCTGGAGTACCCTTCACTCTACTCAGCCTTGGCACAGTACCCAGCATGCAGCAGGTGCTCAGTGAATGTTAGTGGCGACCACGGTGGACGACCTCATCAGATTATGTGCTCTACCAAGAGCTTAAGGCAAGTGCATGAAGTGACTGCATTCCAACAGAGATCGCTAGAAAGTAAATCTTATTTTCCCATTGGCTTCTATTGTAGCACCAGAGTCACCGTTGTCCTGGGCAGGCAGGGCAACCTCTCTGATTAGTTCAATCCATTAGCAAATACGTCAAGGCCGTTGTTTTGATCTCCTCTTGGCCTATCCCATTTCCTTTGTGCCAGTGTCAGAGATTATGCCCTAGTCAGTCATTTTATGTCTGTATTGGGTCATGGAGCTCAGAAAAATAGCTAGGGTAGAGGGAGGCGGATACATCACAACTGCTGGACAGAGTCATTCTGTAGATCAGGTTCCGCTGGGAAGGAAGGTCTGTGGCCTAGTGGACGTGCTTAGTCTCCAGGTGGGGCGTATTGCCAGCAGTTTGGTAACTTGGTAGCATATTGACTCTTCCTAAGTTAAGAATGTCTTCTCCACCTTCTTATTCTCTTCTGTTACTTCTAGGGCCAGCCGTCCCCCAACTCCAAACTTGCTTGTCCTCTTCCTCTTCCTCTGGCCTATTTGCAATCAGTGTCTAATAGAATCAGGTTGTATTTCCACACTTTCCCAGTAGGTGCCCCCATTTGACACAACTTGTACTTCAAGCTGTACCTGACATTGACCACGTCTGTTCAGTAAAACTAATCAATGTCCAATTGTGACTATCCTAGAGAGGTTAGGCTTCGGTAAAGAAAAGGCTGCTGTGATTCTCCCCAGCTCCTGACCACAGCAAGTCTGCAATGGTCTGTGACAGCAACCACTGCCACTTATTGGTGCCCATTGCTTATCGGTGCCTAGCATGGAACCTGGCAGCATGCTAGGACCTGAGGATGCAAAGGGAGATACATTTCCTACTTTCAAGAAGCTTACAGTCTTGAAGGCTCCATGAAATCCATCCACACTTTATTGTAAACACAGAACAATTATTGCAAAAATAATAAGGAGTGTACTAAGTACCTGCTATCAGGTGACAGGGCCCTCACCCCCAATCTTACAGCCTAAGAAATTGAGGCATAGCGAAGGCAGCTAACTCGTCCCAGGAAACTTGTCCTCAGCCAAAATGCAACAGAGTGGAGTGTAGACTCAGGCTAGGTGACAGATAAAACTGCAAAGCCAGGTTACATGGGTGGTGGGTGTGACTTACTGTGGGGTCTGTGGGTCTTTTGTCCATCTTGACTCCCACAGAACTGAAAAGCATTCTGGAGCGACCCCTCTCTGCCCCGCATGCACACATGCACCGCACCTCCCCTCAGGTGGGTGACTGCAGACTGAGGAAGGGAAGCCATTCAGCCTTTGGGTGCAGACCTGGGGTTTGTTTCTGTTTGAGAGCAGAGCCTGGTGGAAGCTTATTAAAAGAATGTCCCTGGCTTTGGGCCCTCTCATGCCTCCAGCAAAGCCCCTTTAATAGGGCCTCTTTCTGACACCTATTCTCATCGCACACGTAGCCTTCCTCTCTCTGAAAGCAACATGAAAAGAAGGCTTTTACCTAGTTCCTGCAGTCAGACTCTCTGAGGCCTGCAGCCTCTTTGGAGAACCCTCTTGGTAAATTCAGGTTTAGCTTTGCTTGGTAATAAACATCCATTTTCTCCTGCTGCAGAAATATTTGTCACATTACAAAAAAAGCAAGGTGGAAATATAGGCATACCCCAAAGGGAAATATGGGTAAGAGATGCTGAAGACCCAAGTGAACCCCTGACCCCGGACCCCCCCAAAACATTCAGGGTCACCACACTGGAATCCCGGGGTCTCTGTGCCAACCCAGAGTCCTCTCCCCACACCAAGTACTACCTAGCCCCATCCAGCAGAATTACATATCAGAAGCCAGGATTAGACTTTCCCAAAACCAGTTATTAAAAACATACTTCATACCCCATCTTTCTTTTGTGAGGAAAAAACACCGAAGAAATTTTGCAAAAGTATGTTAGAATAGCCCAGCACATTTTAAGGCTCTTAAAAAAAGCTAGGCCCTCCATAAGTTTTTCCCCCCTCCTATGATAAACATCCTGAAGCATCTTACTTTCCAACGTGCAAAGATTAGAAAACCACTATAAAATGGAAAATCCTGAAGTGAGAGAGAGAGGTTACAATTATCCCTAATGTGGGCCAATTGGGGCTCACAATGCTTTTTAAATCTTTTACTTCTTCACAGAAGAAATGTTTGAGCAGTTGTAGTTCTGGCAAAAATGCAAATGAAACCCTCCAATTCAAGTAGAAGTTCCTCTAGGGTCTGCACAAATCATATTATAAAGCAGCTTTTATGTATCTAGAATAATTGCACTTGATTTGAAGAAGTTTGTTTTTTGTTAAGCTAACTTTAGCAGCAATGCTAATTGGGAGCAGATGCACTGCAGCACCCAGACCGTGCAGACCGTGCAGGCACCTTTGCTCACATCTAAGTGTGTGTTTGCGTGTGTGCAGTACGTCGGAGATAATCACAGCCTGGGACATGCACTGCCCCTTACAGTTGGTCGAACAACCCCAAATCTCCGTGACTTCTCAGGGGCTGGGCCACAGTCACCTGCCCCTCCCCCTGCGGAGTCACTACTTGGGCTCACATTCTATGCCCTCAACCCCAGAAGCAGAAGGCTCAAGCCCCGTGGCTCATTTTGAGTGATGTGCCCACTTTGGTGACCCCTCTGGTTCTTTTAAATCCAAGAAATGGAAGAGTGACCTAAAAGAAATGAGGGCTGAGGCTTTAAAGGATTACCTTCTCAGAGAAAAAGTTCAGTCCCTGGGAGAGAAGAGCCCTAGGCCTTTGGAGAAAGTATGAGAAACATTTTGATCTTTTCACATAAACCACTATACTTTTGAAAACCTGCTGCCTTTTTTTTTTTTTCCCAGAGTGCTAGCTGAAGTGTGTGTATAAATAAGATAGAAGAAATAAAACCAGGACAGAGGCATTTTGAAACAAAAACCCAAGACAGGCTCATTTCCAATCGAACCATAAGCACACATGTTGGGGTCTCAAAGTAGTTTGTCCCTCCCAGCTCTGGCAGGAGGGCCTGCCCGAGTTATTCCCAGGAACACGAGAATGTGTAGCCATTGCTTCCTGTCTGAGCAGACTCGGGGGACCACCAGCTGCCTCTCTTAACCCAGGAGCACCAAGAAGCCCAGGCCCCAGAACCCAGGCTGAAGGGTCCAGCTCTAGCCATGCGTTCACAGAGCCCTGACTTCACCCGGCAAAGGGCAGGCCTGTCTGACCCACCCCCTAGCAGGCTTCCTCTGTGCAGGCTTCCCACTCCAGAGCTACAAGACACATGGCAGGAGGAGAGGTTGGCTCTGTGGTTGAAAACACTGTCAGGGCCCAGCAGATGGAGAAGGGAGCTTTCCAGATGTTGCACACAATAAAGCAAGTTTTTATTTTACTATTTCTTTTTTTAATGAGGAGAGGGGGAGTTGTAACAAGGGCAAAATGTGAGCTTTCAAAACCTCAGTTGGCAGTGTGTGTGCCTGTGTGTGTCAGGCAGAAAGAGAGGTGTGGGCTGCACGGTGGAGGGGCAGACACTAGAAATGTCACATTTAAGACCAGGGTTGGGCTGGGAATGGCTCCTTGCTCCAGCACGATTGGGAAACTGCAGACACAGCTTCTTCCTTTCTGTGCGTTCATCTTTTCTGTGTAGACAAGCGTTCCAAATGGGATTAAATGAAATGGAGAAATGAAACACACATTTGCAAGGTTAGTTAGCATCCCCCTCCCCCTTTTTGTCTTTTCTCCTCTCTCTCCCTCTTTTTAAACAGGAGACACAGGCATCATAATGACCCTGCAAGAGCTGCTGCCTCCAGGAGCCCAGAAAGACTCCTGCAAAAAAAAATAAATGTAAGAGTCGGGATGTTTTTTTCCTCCAGGTGATGAGGATCTGTGTGAGGCTGACTTTCCTCTTTGGTGGGAGAAGCCGGGATGAAAGTCCCCCTCGCCCCCGACAGCCCCTTTGGGGGACAGTTCTTTTTAACAAGCCATTTCCTGGTGCATGAATAGTTGGTCCCCTTCCCCCTTGAACAGTGTCATGCACCATGTCAGACATCAAAGCCCTAATTAAACCCATTCTTTAATTGTGTCTTTTTGCTTCATTACTTTCTCTTCCCCTTTGATGAGGGCTGCACCTCTCTGATCGCCCCCAAATTATCCATTCCTCTTCATTTTCCCAAGGAATCTGAAAATTGCTCACTGGGTGGTCATTATTGGGGCTTTCCCCCTTTATTTCTTCTTCAAGTTGGGGACACAGTCCCTTCCCTGCCCCATCCCCCATCCTCCCCTAGCAGGCCAGCAGTTAAAAGGATATTCACACCTTTTTCCTCCTCTATTCTTATGAAGTTTCCATTGATTATTGTCCCGAAATTCCTTGGTCCAGTCATAGATAAAAGGATAATGACTTCAAAGGGAAGAGTTAAGAGTTTAACCCCAAGCTAAGAGAGTGGACAACTAGATAATTGAGGGTAATAACCCATCACAGCCTTGCTTTCAAAGGATCGCCAAGCTGAACTCTCAGGTGGCTTTAATTTTATTAACATTTGTAACCTCTGACTTGAGAAGACGGCCTGGAGTCATTAGGAGCTTCAAAGCTCCAGGTAACACTCCGCCTGGCAGGGAACCTGACATCAATTTGGGCCTGTGCGCTCTCCTCACAGGATGGCAGCGACTGCTGCTAACTCCAAGTTTCTCTGCCAAACCACAGAGCCCAGAAACTCGGAGAGGGGCGTGGGGGAAGGGGGAGGAGAAGACCAAAGGCCGCACTTGGCCCCTACCTCTTCATGATGGCAATCAAGAATTCAAATCAAATAAACACACATAAAAAGTGTAAGGATTTGGGAAGGGATGGAAAGCCTTCCTCTTCCACTGTCCTGGGGCAGGATTTACAGAGTAGGGATCCCAGTTTCCTTGGAGCCCAAATCCACTCTGCACTGGTCTGGGGGGTGGGCAGTGGTGGGAAGAGGGCTTGAAACTTCAGGGGCCTCGGGGGTAGGATGGACCCCCACCCCAGACCTCCCATCCTGGCCTCCACCTCCTTCAACCTGCCTTCCTTACATCCTCTAAGATGCCCCCATTGTTCATGGAGAGAATCAGGCCTGGCAACCAGACCAACATCTATCTTATGAGTGAGAAAATAGTGTTTCAAAAAGGTGAGGTGACACCCCCAAATCACCAGCTAATTGGTAGTAGCAGAACCTAGCCCAGAGGCAGAACTCTGAGTCCCATGGCTAACCATGGAGGAGCAGACAAGACCTGGGGAAAATGAACTAGAAAAAATTGCCCAATGGAGACTCAACATTTAGCATCAACACTTGCAATATCCCTAGTTAGCATCTCTGCAAACCCTCTGGGTCACTTTCCAGCTCTGCACACCTGCATGTGGCCGTTGGGTAAATCCCAAAGGCGAGAGGGGTCATCCTCTTGGTCACTGTGGCCTCTTCAGACCCATCCCCTGATTTATTGTGCAATTGCCTGGCTCCATCTCCATCTCCATTCTCCTGAGTTAAAGGGGTGCTTGATAGCCTTCCAGGTCACTGAAATTGCCAGGCCTTCCCTGTGCGAGGCTTCAGGCTCTCCTTTTGGCCCTTAGAAGTTTAACAATAGGCCTTTGAAATGGATCGACACTTGAACAGCTTCCAGGGCAGCTAGAGCCTCACTCTGTGGACTGTAGGGCAGGGCTCTCCGACGGCATTCCTGGGCCATCCTGGGGGGGCGGCTTCTGGAATACCTTCATGCTGCCAGCACACTTTGGCTTGTCCACCCTTCTCCTAGCTGGCTCCTGCATAGAGCCATCTGAGCACCCAAAGGACCAGAAATACCCCCCAGGCCACCAGGACTGGTACAGTGCTTGCCACCGGGTGCATGCTCTGTAAACTTTCCCTGAGTTTGGGCAACGCGCAGAGGGCTCCGTCCAGCTCTCAGGGCATGGGCCACCAGCAGGAGTATGAATGACTGCTACCCTAGCCAAAGGGCTTGCAGCATCTCAAGCTGCACCCCGGACTGGAGTGGAATTGCACACTTGGGCCTCAGGTGGAAGAACGGGGCAGGTGCAGAGGAGAGCTGGGGATTCTCCTGGCACCTCTGCACCCCCACCTTTTGTGCCATGCGTGGCCTGTTTGCCCTGCCGCTGCCAGCCCCTTGCAGAATGACTGCTCTGGGAAGACGGGCAGGACCAGGGAGCCGCTGTGGCCGGGAGCCAGCTGGCACCATGGCTTCAATACCTTTTAACACCTGTGATTGAGTGAGTTGGTCCAGAGTCACTCTCCTTGATCATACATGGGCCGTACAATGAGGACTATGCCAGTCATGCCAGTGAGGGTTGCTCGGTCAGTTCTTTGCATTTGGTTGGTTCTTGGAAAACTATGGTCGATTTTCAGTGTAGCCTGATAGGAGAATATAAAATACGGACATACCTCGTTTTATTTCACTTCACTTTATTGCGCTTTTTTGGAACCCAGAGGCTTGTGGCCACCCTGTCTCCACCCTGCCTCTTGATGCCATTTTTCCCAACAGCATTTGTTCACTTCGTGTCTCTGTGTCACATTTTGGTAATTCTCACAATATTTCAAACTTTTCCAATATATTTGCTCTAGTGGCCTGTGAGCAGTGATGACAGCTCGCTGAAAGCTCAGATGATGGTCAGTATTTTTTAGTGATAAAGTATTTTTAAATTAAGGTGTGTACATTGCTTTTTAGACATAATGCTACTGTACACTTAATAGACTATAGTGTAAACATAACTTTAATATGCACTGGGAAACCCCCAAATTCATTTGACTCACTTTATTGCGATACTCACTTTATTGCGGTGGTCTGGAACCAAGCCTGCAGTATCTCTGAGGTCTGCCTGCATATGATTTGTTCGGATCCCAAGTTTTTAAAAAACCATCTGTGAATTTAGATATTACACACTCTAGCCTACATACTTCTGTAGAAGAGAGAACTGGGAGGTAACTGGAAACATCCTTAGCCTGGCCTGTCCTTCCTGCCCGAGGAGGTACACATACACCTTCTGCATCTCTTGCCCAGAATCCCTGTCAGCAAAGGTGTGCCTGAGGTCAGGGTCACAGGTCCTTGGCTCTGGGACAGAATGAATCCATGTGTGAAACTGGATGCTGGGAATGTGAGTATTGCCAACCTTTGATTTTTACGATGTTGTAACACAGATGTCTTAGTTTAGACACATGTGTGGTGTACTGGAATAAGCCCAAACTTTGAAGTCAGACAGACATGTGTTCAAGTCCAGACTCTGCCATTCACTGACCAGCTTTGCTTGGACAAGTCCCACAGCCTGTAAAAACCTTGGTTTCTCCAGCGGTGTGTGATAAAATGCAGTCACCTGTTAGACCTCCAGGCCACCTGCCTCTGCTGGGCACCTGCCTTGTTTGATGCTCTGGGAATGTAGAAGTGAATGAACCTCATCCTTGCCCTTAAGGAGCTTAGGGCCCAGAGCTATGAGGAGAGGCTCTCTTGCCATCCAGTGGGATGGGGACCTGGATGCAGACACAGGTGTCCTAGGAGGGCCTGGCTACCCTGCAGCACCAGGGGCACACACCCTGACAGAGAAGTTCTCTGTGGTTGTGGAGGGGTTCCCCAATAATTCAGAGGGTACAGGCATAGTTTTGATTTCTGTCTTGCAACCATGAGGGTCCAAGACCAGAGACCTTGTAAGTGGGCCTGGGGCACAGAGGGAATCATTCTGCTTGTAAGCCTACCAGAGGGAGGATGTAGTGGTCTGCCAAGGGGAAGGGGCCTGAAAGGGGTCTCCTAAGCCACATCACCCCCAATGCTGATTTTCCAAGGGAAAGGCAGTGGCTTACCTGTCCCATTAAAAGGGGAAGAGGGTGACTTTGGGGCTAAATGGCTCTGGAGTACCGAGGAAGGCTGGCTTGGCCTTGGAGGCTTGTGGAGTGTGGCTGGCTGGACTGGGAGGGAGGGTGGAGAGCTGGCTCTGGGCCTGGTTAAAGGCTTATCAGAATCTCATTGACTGGCCGACTTTGATCTCTATCTTCGAGTCTGAAGAGGTAACTCCGATGCTCAGTGATTAATTGCATTTGGGTGGAGATCACATGCCTTAGTGTATCTGCGGCTTGTAGGGACAGACCAAGGTCTCTGTCAGTATCCTGCCTGAGGGTCAAAGTTCCACCCTGTGTGCCTTCTCATGGCTTGCTTGAAGCCGGCAAGGGCAGTCATGGGCCTGTAGGGCATGTTCAGTGAAAGTCACTTTCCTCCCGCCTGCGCATGTCTGACATTACTCACCATTTTGGAAGTGGAGTATATTTGAATATTCTTGGAGAACTTTCCCAGGCTGGATGCCCATTTTTATCTCTTTAACAATCTTAGAGATGGGTAGGGCAGGTAGCCATCCTGGTTATGGGGATAAAGGGCAATGAGTCACCGATGGATGGGGACTCACCCTTGCCCACATTCAGATGACCAGTCATGGGCAGCCCTTGGATGGGCTTCTGGAAGCCCGCCCCAGTTCTTGCTGTTGTAGCCCTATTGCAGCCATCAATGGTTCATAGTTCGCACCGAGCCCAATGCGGGTCCACATTCCTTTCTCTGCCATGTCCCTTGCCCCTTTCAAAGCTAGAAGGAATCCTTTGGAGACACAAGGTCCCCACAATCCTGGAAACAGAGCTGATGTCACAGTCCTATTTTAGACTCTCCTTGATCTTCTAGATTTAAACCATGTAAGTTCCTCCCAAGCACTAATTCCGGGCCAGGCTTGGCTGAGACTGATAGCCCCGGGATGCACTGGGAGGCCCTGGGCAGTCTCATCAAAGCAGCACAAAACCAGCTCAGTGCTCCACCCTCCGGCCCCCTCGCCTCCCTTGGGCACCCAGCCTCCTTCCTGCATCTCTGTGGAAGCTACTAGAACCCACTTTGACTGCAAGCTTGGCAAGCAGGAAGTGTCTGCATCCCCTATCACATGCCCCCTGCCCTTAACCAGTGACTGGCAAATGCTGGGGCATAAGTACCAGTTCCCTTGTCCCCAGGCCAGGATGACAGTGAGAGGTGGACTACGCTGTCCCCAGATTTGCCACACTGGCTTCCTTCCCTTCTCCAGGAAGTTTTCTCCTCTCCTACAGGTTTTCACTGAAATGACTTCTAATAATTCTCATGCCCATCTCAGGGGCTGCTTCTGGGGATCCCAAGCTAAGGCAGTTGCTGAAATAAAGTGTAAATATCTAAGCAACTATGACCTCTTAGGTAATGATGGACTCCTACCCGGGTCACCACTTCCTGAATCCCCCGCCCCCATGAAATCCAGCTCCCCCACTGCTGACACACCCACAGAAAGGCACTAAATAAAACACAGCTCGATAAGATTGAGCCATGATAAAACAGTTTTTCTTATAAAGTCAAGTCCGAACTCCATGGCAGAGTATTAGGTTTCTCCTTGATCTGGCCCGCCAACTCCACAGGAATCAGAAGCTCTGTGCTGGGGCCTGGGAGGAGCTGTCTGCACTCCCAAGACTGTGTGGAGCTTCTGGGCCTTTGCTCATGCTGTTCCACCTGCTGGATCTGCCCTTCCCAGCTTCCTTGGACTGGTTCTGGCCCTTTGTCATCTCATCCAGGATGGGCTCAGTGCCCCCTCTCATGCCCTGCACCCCGAATGCATCTCTGCTTTGGCCCTTACCCTGTTACTGTTATGTTGTCTGCTTCTGTGTTTCTCTCTCACCCAAGAAGGGCTCTTGGAGGACCAAGCCTATGTCTGACACCATCCCTGAGCCTAGCACGGTACACGGCACATGGCAGGCACCTACAGACATGGCTCAGCTCTGCCCGGTGCAGCTCCTTGAACCACGGCACTGTGCCGTGGCTTGACTGTCTCCCAGCCCCACTCATTCATTCATTTGTTGAATTCTTAACCCCCAAGATGATGATACCGGTGATGGGGCCTTTGGGAGGTCATTAGGATTGGATGAGGTCATGAGGGTGGGCGCCCCCGCCCCGTAATGGGATGACTGCCCTGTAAGAAGGTAGATCTCTTTCCTCTCTCCCTCTTCTCCCATGGGAGGGCATAGTGAGAAGGTGGTCCTCCATAAGCCAGGTGGTCCTCCACAAGCCAGGAAGAGAGCTCTCACCAGGAACCAAATTGGCTGGCACCTTGATCTTGAAATTCCAGCCTCCAAACTGGGGAGAAATAAATATCCGGGTTTAAACCACCCAATCGATGGAATTTGTTATGCTAGCCAGAACAGACTGATTCATAGGGGCATATTAAACCCAAATACTTTGGTATTGGTATAGCTGAGTGAATACCAAAGCGCCCATACTGGAATCTAGCACTGAGACTGTCTAGATGTTGTTTTGTTTTTGGTTTTTTTTCATGATGGGAGGAGGAGTTACGGTATGTCTGCCCATTAATTGTGTCTGTTACGACAACACTGCATTCATTTGTTTTAGGATAACTCGGTGCAGGCTAGTCTGAAAATCAGTGGAATCGCTCACTGTCCCCCACACCTGGCCACTGTGTGTCGGGGGCGGAGCTCTGCACCTCCCCAAGGACCCCGAGGCAGGTGACAGGTGCAGCTCGCCCGCTGTCTGGCAGCACCGGGCCTGTGCGCGACAGCCAGGCCTAAAACCAGGCTGACAAATGTTCTTGCTGTGATCCTGCATTATCTATTTTATCCCACTCTTTCTGTTTTATTCTTACATGTTAGCATTATTCGCATGTGGTATACAGGGTAAACAGTGAGGCACGTGTCCCCAGAGGAATAGTGTTGATCTGTCGGAGACAAAGGCAGGGAGGCTGGCCTTGGAGACACTATTTGGACAATTTTCGAGGCAGGTAGACAGGAGTTTCACTTTCCTGAGCCCAAAGTCACTGTTTTTCCAAGTTCTCCAAGGGTGGGCCAGGGGGTGGTGTGCACTCTGTTTATTCCGTCCTGAAGTGGGGGGATCAGGTGAAAAGGGAGCGCCTAGACCCCAGCCTGCTCCATCTGCACCCCTGGCCACGGAGCGGGACCGGGGACTCCCCGTGGCCCCGCCTGCCGCCACAGTGCCGGCCCACCGGCCTTGGCTTTGCTGCCTTTGCCAGCAGCCAGCGCTGGCCTTGCCAGGAACCCTTAACTTTGGTCCCGCGGCCAAGGCTCTGTAGCTCCTCCTGGAGAGGCAGGTTGTGCAGTTCCTCTTCAGCGGATCCAGAGCCCGTGGGGCTCCCTGCGTTCCGAGGCCATCAGCCCTTGAGAAACAAAGCGAGTCCTTTCGCTGGTGGTCATGATCCCTGCAGGGCGTCCCCTGCCCAGGCCCACAGGGGCAGAGACCCAGCCGTGCCGGAGGCTTCCTAAGCCTGCCCTGCAGAAAGCCTCCAGGATTGGGGCAGGAGAAGAGTTAAGTTCTGGGCTGAGGCTTTAGTGTTCAGTTTCTTTATTTCCTGTTGATGACATTATTGCCTTCCTACAACCATTGACACATGTTGCTTTCATCTGTTTCATTTCAAGACATGAGTACACTCGCTGGAAACTATGCTTAATAGCTAAACTCAAAACATTTGGATTTCCTTTCCTTCTTGACTCTCTGCTGGTATGCTGCACTCGCTGGGGGTTGGTTTTTTGGGTGGCAGTGCGTATGTTTTTTTTTCAGCCACCATTTTTAACCTAGCAGAGAAGCCCGTGGCTTCCTGGCCTATGGCCTCAGGCCCATCTGCTACATAGGTGATATATCACTTCCTGGGGGCACCAGTGACACATCCAAGCCCCTCCTCGCAGTGGTGGAGAACAGCATCTCCCAGCCTCCTCCATGGCCCGGCTCATTGTCCTGTTAGGGAGAAGAGGACTGGCCTCTTTAACTCTAGACTGGGTAGGTGGGTTCTCCTGGAGGTCGCTGTGTCCTTGAGCTCCATGACTCATGGCTTGGACCTTCTGAATGGAGCCCCCAGAACAGAGAGGTTGAGCTCATCAGTCTGGACCCAAGAACTCTGGGGAACAGACAGGCCTGGCTGCCTGGGGACAGGATCTAGACAAGTCTCTCCCTGGCAGGACTCTGATGGAAAGCGGCTGTTGGAAGCAGGCCAGACTCATCTGGTTGGAATCGGGTTTGACACGTGTTTCCAAACCTGGTTGCCGCCACGTGCCCTTTCCTGGGTTAGGGCAGTACTGCCTGTTGACAGTCTGCAAAGCCCACAATCAGTCTGCTCGTGAAAGAGCTGGGAAGGTGGCCACCCACCTGGCCTGGGATGCCTGCCCTGTGTCAGCATGCCCAGCGCCCCCCAGGCTCTTCAGGGCATCTAGGACATTTTCCTTCGGGGAGGCCAGGGGGAAGGAGGCAAAGGGCAACCACAGCCTGGTTCCCTAAGATGGAGACAAACATTTACAGGGCACTTACTGTGTATCCATGGACCTTTATGTCATTTTCTCATTTTACCCTACCTGTAACAGGGTGGTTTATTCCCATTTCACAGCTGAGAAAATTGAAGCTCAGAAAGGGTAAAAAAAAATTGCCCAAACCACATAGCTTTTAAGTGGTAAAATTGGGATATGAGCCCAGACTGTGGTCTCCCAAGCAGTTTTCTTCCACTGCATCATACCTGTTCTCTTCCCAGCAGCCCAGAGTGGAGTGGGTGGGGGTGTGACACCACGCGGCCTGTCTGGTAGCTCTGAGAAGAGTCTGTATCCCTTCCCCTCCTCCCCTTCCCCTACTCCACCCACCCTGGTCTTTTCCGCCCGGCTGTCAGCATTTCAAGCAGGTAGGCAGAAAGTCTACAAGCACTAATAGATAGGTGAGTGTGGCCGCATGCATCTGATCCAGGAGGAGAGAACGTTTAAGGCCACTCTACCACCCCTTTCAAGTTGGCAGATCTAGCCAAGAGTCTGAGATAGCAGGAAGCATGGGAAACAAAAATTTCAAGGGCAGAAGCATGTGAGTGGAATGCAAATGCTACAGGGATTATAAAGCCAGGAATTTATCATCCTTATCTGTTCGGACTCACTAACAAAAGTCCCCTCGCTGAGGAAATGGACTTCAAAGTCTATAAAACAAATTATATATTTTCTTCCATTTTCTTGTCTGGTATTTCCAGGCCATTCGTTGTGCGGCTTGTGTGTGCATGAGTGTCCACGTCCGTGTAAGGAAGGATAGAGCCTCATGCAATCACAGATCCACTGCCTGTGGTCTAAAAACATGGTCTGCATGGAACAAACAGTGGCAAGCTGCGTTACTGAGAGGGACTAAGCTCTGTTGAAGATCCCCAGTTGGGATCTCAGGTTGCACGGCATCCAAATGACTTTGAACTACAGCTCTTCTCTTCCCTGGTGAAATGTTGCAGGACCAAACGTATTTAAAATATTTGACCTGGTAGAAGGAGGCATTCCAAAATGGTAGGGTTGCCTGAGGATGGGCTAGAACCCCCTCTTTGGTAGTTAATTTTTTTATTAAAAGTAATATAGCATTGTTGCAGAAATTTTGGAAAATACTAGATAGTATTGTTCAGTTGCAAGGACCAGAGACCCACTCAGTTGACCCCAAGGGAAAATGGGGGTGTGTTGTCAGAACACAAGGGTCTTGGGGAGCCTCTCTATCCTTGGGACATAGCCCGGCCCTCTGGGACTGCTTCCTCTGCTTGCCTCTGGTCCCTGTCCCTCATATCGTCAACAAGTCCCTGGCCCATGGCAGCCATGCACCAAGCCTCACTCTGGCCCCCTTCTACAGCTTTGGTTCCCATGGAGCACAATTTTTTCTTTGTCGATCATTTCGAATTTCTGAGCCCGAGAGAAAGCTAAACAGCCCAGCTTGTTTCTCTAGGCCTGAATACTCAAGTTACATGGTGCTGGCCAGCCTATGACTGGCTGCCTATGAATGACATGACCAAACGTGCTCCAATCTGCTGTGCCCGGAAAGGAGGTAGGGTCACATGGTACAAAATGTCCAGCCCTGCCCCTCAGGAAGGAACTAGGGGTGGCCAGCCACCTAAACCTGCCAAGCCAAGTATAAAAAACAAGAGAAAAAGGATCCTTAAGTCTCCTGTCTACTAGTCAAATCGCTCTTCTATACATTTTACCTGGCTGAATACGTGTTCTATACAATTTTTGCATTTGCTTCTTGGAATTAACTTCATATAGTATTTCCAAAATCATTATAACTGCATTGCCTTTTAAATGACCATGTAATGTTCCTATGTACTGCCCGTGTAGTGTATATGATTTACTTAATCAATTCCCCAACAGACATGAATGTTATTTCCAAAGTCCTGTAATTTTACATGACCATGAGTGCTTGGCATAGCATCTTCAGTGCACAAGATGACGTCCTCACCTCATTGTCAATTCTAGGACTGCTTGGGAAACCTGACCCTTTCTCCCCAGGCAGAGGTATGATGGTTCTTTGGAAGAGGCCACCGGGACAGAAGGAAGACGTGGGTCTCAACCTCTCAGCATCTGCCTGTATCCATGTTATTGTTCCTGGATGCTGGACCTGTGGTCAAGACCAAAGGCTGCACCCCTCTGCTCCCCCGCCAGGAGCTCCAGCCCTTGTTGTGCAAAGGGAGGAGGAGCCGGGGTGCCGGCCTTTCCCTTCTGAGCCTTAGTTCCTCTCATCTGATGAGTGTGACATCATGCGAGGCGAGGCAAGGCTGGGCCCCCTCCCATGGTGACATGCACAGTGAGGAGAGAGAATGGGGTGGAAGACCCACGAATATACAACTCAGAGATGCTGGTGTGCAAGCCCCTTCTTGTGCAGGTGAGGCCCCCAGGCAGCCCAGAACAGTCTGGCCACAGAGGCACTCGGAGCCTGAACCAGGCCCGGGATGCAGGCCGAGGCGATCACCATTCCCCCTCCCCGATTACAGTCAACTGGAAAATTAATAAAATGCCTTTTCAGTTTGATAACTCTAGTCCTAAAAACTAGCAGTTCAGACTGGATGCCTTCAGGTATTTAGGCCTTTGGGGACTGACTTTAGTCATCCAGAAAATGGGAAGCCAACACTGGGGTTTTATGAAAACTCCCATCTGCTAGGCAGCCAGGTCTGGGCTCTGGACTCTGAGGCAGGCGAGTCCCTGGTGGCAGAGCCACATCCATCCTGAAGGGATGTTCTCCAGCAGTGCCTGCCAGCGGGGGGCACTGCCACTGCCCCAGCAGGGCCTCTCCGCCAGTGGGGGTTGGCACTGTACAAGGCAATGGCCCCCTTGAGCTCCCTGCCTTATCAGGAGACTCTCTGAGCCTCTGCCTGTGGCTGGTGGCAGCACGGTCCATGTGGTAGAAGGTCTGGGAGGAATCAAGACACAAACCTAGAGCATTCTTTCTCACTGCACGGTGTTCACACCCGGCCCCACCACGACTTACTATGTGTGATTAGATGTGTGACCTTCATCAGTGTTTGAGCCCTCCCGCGGGGCTGGCTTCACGCTTGTGTGGTCAGTCACCCACTCAGAGGGCCCCATCTGTCACCATCGTGAAATTCCTAGCAACTGTGGAACAGGGGGGCCCACATTCATGTTTTGCTCTGTGCCCTGAAAATTATGAAGTAGGTCTTGCCTCCAGGCCAGCGTTTCCTGTAACTGAGGTTGGTGATAGTTGTGTCTGCCTCAAGGAGTGGTTTGGCGGGGGCGTAAATGAGGCCATGGCTTGGTGGAGAGCCTGGCCCTCAGGAAGCGTCTCCTCACCTCAGCCATCCCTGCTACTGCCACTACCTGCAACCCTCTGTGGCCTGCCTGCGGCTCTTGGCATGCACCCTCTTCCTCTCTCTCCTGGACTCTGAACGTATCTAGGACACAAGCACCCAGACTGGGAAACCAGAGCCGTCTCCTCGGAACCCTTGAAGCCCTTATCAGAGGAAGCTGCTAATGACTCTGTCTGGTTTATGGCAGCTCAATCTCTTTATGGCCCTTTTACTGCCCTCGCCCTGGGGGTTCAGACAGTGCCGCTCTTTGTGAAGGAAGATGGCGCCAAAGAGGGACGGTAGACCCGCCTTCCCTTTGGGGACAGACCTTGGATTCCCTGTGACCAGCTCCGTCAGCCTGGGAGGACTTGTGGTAATGCCTGACTTGGCCCAGAAGCCACTGGCACAGGACTGAGGGTGGCGATCAGCTGCCCAGGCCTCTAGTCAGCTTCCCAGACCTGACGTACCCCCGAGCAGGGAAGGGCACTGACCGCGCGGCACTCACTCTGCCTTTTCTGTGTTTGGTACTTTGCATATATTATCTTGATACCCAGAGCATCCTGGGCCTGTTGCATACCCAGGACAGGTGTGTGGGAAACACATAGAAATGGAGAGCCTGAAAAATATTTCAGTCATAAAATTCCTTAGGAGTGGTTATTTATCTGTAACTCCATGTTTAGGCTTAAAACGGTTATATACATCTTATTCAAGGCCACAGCTGGTTGGTCAGCGATGGGGTCAGGATTTGAAACTTGATTATCTCTCTGACTCCACAGTCCTAAATGTGGTGTTGCTTCTCATTCATTAATTCCTTGGCTCTTCCGTCATCACCCTGTGCTGGGCACGAAAGAAGCAGAAGGCTTGGTCCAGGCACTTTGATAGCTCTGGGTCAGTCAGGCCTCCAGAAAACATCCCTGGACAAATCTAGTACCTCATACACACGGAAAAACAGCCCAGCACAGGCTGCACGAGGGAGAGTGGGAGGGGGTGACTGTGGCTTCCTGCCCCCACGTGTCTCTCCTCTGTCCCCTTCTCCTCCCAGGCCCAAGTGCCCCTTTGAGGCCCACCTCAAAGAGTACATTTATAGAAACAACTTCTAAATTGGGTGTTGTGGTTCTAGGGGGGCTAATAAATAGCATCCCTTCTCCCTGCCGAAGCACAGAGCAAATTAAGAGCAGACCAGGGAGTCAGGCAGATGGAAATGATGGGAGTCAGGCAAATGTCAAGTTTGTTGCTGATGGAGTAAGTGCACAGAGATAATCAGAGATAATTGGCTTCCTAGAGCTGGCTCCCACATTAGGCATGCTTACTGGTGTCGTTGACACTGGTTGGGAGGAACAACCTCAGATCTTCCTGGGGGGCCTGCCCTGTGCACCTTAGGGCTTATATGAGCAGAGGGAAAGGGGGAGACTCTGCAGGCCAGCCCCAGAGAGGGATGGGCAGAGTTAGGCACACCCTGGCTGGTTTCCTCCACTCTGGGGCCAGAAGTCCCTCCCCTTCCTGGAAGTTAAAGGACTAGAGGTCAAGTGTGCCCCCATGCAGGGCAGCGGGTAAGGACACAGCCCCTCAGCTGAGCAGCAAAGGCTGGAGCAGGCCTGTCCATGAAAGGTGGTCAACAGATGTGGTCAGGGAAGAGACCTGTCCAGTGCCGTCCATCCCCGAAGTCCTTGGAGGCTCCATTCACTTTACTGAAGTGGGCAAGGCCAAGCATGGAGGGTCCCACTGCAAAACCCCAAAATGTTACCCCCTCACCCTCTCCTGCCCCTGCACTTTCATCCAGTGTCAGGAAAACAGGGCCCAGAATCCCTATGCTGGGTCCACTGCTCCAAGTAAGGCTATGTGGCCTTCCCACAACCCCACCAGCCCCCACCAGGGAAGGAGATGAAATCCGAAAACCAGTGGCTGTCAGTCACTGCAGGACAGCCAGATGTAGTGTCAGGGACTTCCGGAATGACCACACCGACTTCTCCCTCTCTGCCTCCTTTCCTGCCACGTTTCAGCACTAACTGCCAGTAAGCAGGGCACTGTGCTGGCGTCAGTCAGTGAGACGCCCAAGTGGGCTTGCATGCCCCTCAGTTTCTTTTGAGGACACTCTGCCAAGAGGACTCTGGGAGCCCTGGGCCAGCAGCCTCCAGGATGTGTAGGCCAGTGCCAGGCAGTCACAGTGAAAGGACAGCCTAGGCGGGGCTGCCGGAGCACTGAGTCCAGCATGCAGAGGGCAGAGGATGGGAGAGGAGCCGGGAGGGGCCCCGTCCTGGACTCTGGGGTCGTCCGCTAAACCTCCTATCCCCCCAGGGGTTGTCAGTGCCACCAAACACCACGATATTACAGCCTGTGTACCTTAAAACTGCTCAGAGGCCTAATTGGTGGACAAGACCTGCCTGTATCTCACACACACTTTATTACGCCCTGACCAGCAACACAAATGCACCCTGGCAGGAAGGCTTGACACGTCTGTGGCCATTAGAACACTCACCTGGAGGATTCTCTTTGAACAGGCCTCTTTCTGATGCAGAATGTGACTAAGGAATGGACTCTATACGGAAAAGAGTCAATGAAACACAGCATCTCGTAGGATTTACAGAGGAACAAATGTGCTGGAGGAAGACATCACAGACTCACCTGCATTGTCAGAACGGTTGACACAAGCAGCAAGCATGCTGCGGTGCGCAGCTTGGTGGGCGCTCTGAGAAAGGGGTGCTCCTGGTAGGTCTGAGGACAAGTGGGGACCTGGCCTCCTCCCCTCACCCCAGGGCCCACCTCGCGGCTCTTGGAGAGGCAGCAAGAATGGTAACACGCATCAGTGCTGTTCATAGCAGAGCCGGAGGAGAGGCCTGGGGAGTGGGAGCTGGTGGTGACTGGGGAGCCAGCACAGCTGGGGTGCCGTGCAGTGCAGGAGTTCCCGGTCCTCAAGGTGGACCTTCTGCCGATACCCAGACGTCTCCTGTCAGCTCAGCAAGGCTTGGGGTCACGTTCTGAGGGAGTCACACAATAGGTCAGCTGGCTGCAGCCCTACGTCTGGTTGAAGACTTGTAGTGGACATCGGAAAGATGAAATGCATGCCAAGACCTCCGCCGGCCTTGGGAAGCCATTTGTGCCAGACAGCTAAGCACGCGGATCTTTCAGAAACTCAAATTACTGGCTAGCACATTTCCACTCAAACTCCACTTCAAATATGCCATTAGTTTTATTTCTCTTTTATCGTTAAGGAAAGGCAGTCTCAAAGAGCCCAAAAGACATAGGATGTCCTTAGTGGGAAAGCTGGGCCCCAGCCCGGGATGTTCTCCTTGATTTTTTCCCCAAGACGACTAATCTTTACCAAGTGCTCCCCAGGCACCAGGTGGGGCTCTAGTCGCTTCACTGTATCAGCTCATTTAATCCTCATGCCAGCCCCAGGGTAGGTACTGTCATTCTCCCATCTTACACTTGGGGAAACCGAGGCACAGAGAAGTGACAGATTCTCTGTAAGGGGCCAGCCCATCCCTTTTCAGAGCCCCATGCTTAATCATTATGCCACACTGCCCTGCCTCATAATTATGTTAGGATAAAGAAACACCTCTTCCTGTGGCCCACAAGGCTCCACCAAGCCCACCCAGGCCATTCAACCCCACCTTGCCTTTCTCCCTGGCTGCTTCCATGGGCTTCTGGAAAAGGCCCAACTTCCTCTGGCCTGGGGTCTGCGCAGGCCCTGTTCCCAGCTGTCCACAGCCCCAGCCCCTCCACCACCACCTCCAGGCTCGGTTTCACCCGAGTCAGCATGAAACACCCATTCTAGGCTCTTCCAGCAACCAGGTTGCTCCACCCCAGGCAATCAGAGCATCCATTCTGCACCTTCCTAATCCTTCTGACCTCCCCTGCCCAGCACCTTGCACAAAAAAATGTCACACAGCCCCTGGGTTATTGATGTCTTCCTCCCCGCCTTCCCCAGACAGCAGGCTGCCGAGGGCAGGCTCCCTGGCCTTCGGTCCCACTTTGGGGCCCTAGCACCCACTGCATTGGAGAACGGACCTCGTCTTCCCGGCCTGGCTCCCTGGGAATAGGTCCCTCTAGGGCAGTGCTTTGTCCTAAGGGCACCCAGCACCCTACACTGTCCTGTATAGAGTTTAAGGTTGACACATTTGCACAAGGATATTCAGAGAGGGGACAGTCTGGACACAGCTGGAGAGGGGGAAGGAAGGCAGCCTTAGCATAGAAAAGGTCAAAGCTCAAGGTGGAAAATGTAGAGTCAGGTCAGTACAGAAGAGCCAGGTTCAGGTGAACAGCTGCTCGACCTACACGTGAGGTGGGCGGCACCTCCTGAGAAGGCGGAAATGGGCAAAAGGCCTTTGGACGACTCCACACCCCTTCTGCCTTCCTGGGGGGTGGAGCTCACCTTCATCTTGGCCTCTGGACCTGTCCTGCAGCTAGGGCTTCTCCAAGGCACCCTCTGAGCATCCACCAGGAAGACACACCCCACCTCCGCTCGGCCCTGCCACCTGCCCTTCACACTATCCTCTCTTGTCCCCATCTTGGCCTAGACACGGGGAAGGTGAGGAAGCCCCTGACTCTCTCACTGTTTGTGAACATATTCTGTGACCCCAAAGTCAAGC
This sequence comes from Smutsia gigantea, assembly GCA_032199065.1. NCBI lineage: Eukaryota > Metazoa > Chordata > Mammalia > Pholidota > Manidae > Smutsia > Smutsia gigantea. The sequence continues at coordinate 55,828 of JAVSCE010019120.1, forward strand.
CACCAGGTCTTGATCATTTTCTGATTTGTGAATTAGTGGATTCATATGAGAAGTTTTACAAAGGTAGATGGATTTAATGCATTGAACAAACTGATCTTGAAAAAATAAATTCTGCAGAAAATAACTACTCCATTCACGGGGAGGGGAAACAACATTATCAGCTTAAAAATTGCCTTCTTGCCTCCTCATCTGTGAAGTTGGTGGCTTCTTGCTCCAGGCTTCTTTGTCTGAAGAGCTGGGCGAGCTCAAGGTTTGTTTATTCTGCTTAATTTTTTTCAAACGTCCCCTGGTGATTCATTAAGATTATCAAGACAGTTCCCACAGTTTCAATAAATTACTGTATCTTTTTATGCTCAAAATTCATGTGAGAAGTATTTATCAGGAAAACATTAGTAATAGGAGGTGAGGCTCAATCCACACATTTTAGTTTATGTTTGGGATACTAATGTTTTTGCTAAGAAAACTATTAAGTATGTCTACCCATATCAGGTGTGCAGACCACTTCTCATGGTTTGTCCAAAGGACATTCTCTCATGGTACCCTGACATTTAATGGTCTTCAAAGAATAAAGAAGACTTCTCCAAAGTTATTCTGGGCCACCCAGAATAAATGTTCTGGCACAGAATAAATTCCTATTATTCAGGAATGTGTCCCCCATCCCAATCTCACCATCCAAGTCCTTGTTAGAAATTCTGAGGATGGCTCTTTAAGGCTCACCAGCATTCGAGAAATTAGCCCCAAGCCCCTCTTTCTGAATACAATTTAATCTCAAAGATACTCCCATTACTACCTTGCTTCCAGGTTCCCTATCACCCCAGAGGGAAGATTCAGTTTCCTCCCCTAAATTTGAGTACAAGAAGAAACAAATAATATTCATATTTACCTTCTAGACCACTAAGTTCTCTTTCCATTTAGAGAAGAAAAAACATCTGGGAAAAGTGGCAGCAAAGTAAATATTGCTTTTAAATGTGATCAAATGTCACTATCCTGCAACCCACTAACATCTCAAAACGATTTTTGTTTTGTTTCACAACCTATTTGGAGAAATTTGATATATTTTTATAGAAACTTCCAGTAACCTTTGAAGAGCTTCAAACATGTTATAGTTAATGCCAGTTTATGCCTGTCACCATTCCCCATCAGTGTGCCATTATCTAAAAAGGTGCAGAAAAGATTCAGGTAACATGAATGTGTTGCAATTGGGTTCTTAGCATCAGCAATGTTAGTTGACAGGGCAAAAGTCTTATCAACAGGTGTGTTTTTGTCATCCCCCTTCCCAAAGAATACAGCTGAATCTGTGGGGCCAGAGTCTAGTGATGGGTTAGCTGGGTGCCTCTGGCTCAAGGCCTCCCATGAAGTTTCAGGCAAGCTGTCAGCTGGGCCTCCAGTCATGTCAAGGCTCAGCTGGGTAGGTATCATCTTCCAAGGTCACTCACGTGGTCAGTCCAGCCTCATCCCTTACCACTCCACAGGGCTGCCTCATAATCCTAAAAAAAACACCTAAGTTAGAAATCACAGTCTTTTTATAACCTAATCTCAAAAGGGACATCCTGTCATGTTTGCCATATCCTATCTGTTAGAAGCAAGTCAACAAGTCCCACCCATGCTCGGGAGAGGGAGTTATCCTGGCCATGAATGAATGCTGGAATCGTTAGGGGCCAACCTCGAGGGTGCCAGTTACAGCTCCCCATGGTGCAGTGACCAAAAGCTGACTCTAGTGGAGGCTTCAAGGACCCAGCTCCAGGACCCGGGCTGGCGTCCTTGCTGATTGGCCTGTGTACATGCTTCAACAGTCATTAAATATTTGACGTGTCACCCTGTCCACACTGCAGTACAATCAGGGACTGGGCTAAGGGATGCAAGTATCCTAAAGCACGGCCCCTTCGTTGTAGAGTTTATGGCTGAGTGGGTAATAATCAACTGAAATGTTTTGCTAGAGGTAAGGCCAGGGGCGCCTCACCCAGTCTAGGAGGATGAGGCTGGAGTGAAGAAGCCCAAGAAGGTGGCCCATCAGCCGGGGGAATCCCTAGTGTGGAGACACAGAGGATGGGAGATGGGGCCACCATGCAGGACTGCCTTGGGCAGGGGCATGTGGGTGGCAGCAGGAGATAGAGCTGGATCTGGGCTGGACCAGGCCATATCCAAGGCTACATGTAAAGCACCATGCTAAGGGCTTTGGGTCTTACCCCAAAAGTATGTACAGCCAGGAGAGAATTTGAAGCTGGGAGTGATATGGTCAATTTTGGATTGTAGAACACTCTACGGTAGCAGCATGGAGGGGGGCCCAGGGCAGGGGCTGTAAACGGTGGCGGGGAGAATAGTTGGAACACTTTGCTGTTCCTGGCAAGAGATGAGAGGAGCCAGGCCCTAGTTGGGGGTTGTGGATATGGAGAGAAGGCAGAACTTTTAGAGGATTTTTAGGAGGTAGAATCAACAGGGCTGGGGAATGGAAGTGGGGACGTGTGAGGCATAGGGAGAGAGACATGACCCAGGTTTCTATCTGAGGGATGGTGAGGTCGCTGGCCAATGGGAGGATGGCTGGCTTCAATGAGGGACAAAGGAGGCTCCGTTTTAAGGGTGCTAAATTCAAGGAACCTTGTGGCCCGCCTCTCTGAGGTGGGGATGGTGAAAGAGGACAAGGCTGTAGGTCTGGGAGGCCCTGGTGTGCAGTGAGTGGAGCTTGGAACGCAGGTGGGGACAGAAGATTGCCCAGAAGACATTTTAGGGGTAAGGAGCCCAGAGAAAGAGCAATATGTAAGTGGCTGGGAGGAGGAGGAGCTTTCCTGAGCAGCTGGAGAGGGAGGTGGTCACCGTTAGAAAGTCCTGTCGGCAGAGAACCAAGCTCAGCCTACACACAGCAGATGAGCCCATGGGACCCACCTATGAGGGTGTCTTTTACCAGGTTGAAAATGTTTTCTGAGGAGGAGAGGCTGTCCTAGGTTGAGGAGACAATGAAAGCCAGGGAGGCACAGACAGCGAGTGTAGATTCCCCCTGAGAAGTTTGCTAGCCATCTTATGCTACCGGAGCCAGGCTTGGAAGCCAAGAAGACAAGGGACAGGGACATAGAACAGCGTCAGCAGGTAACATAAGGACGCAGCATGTTGAGGACCCGACATAAGAAAGGTTCTTCAAAAGGGAGCAAAATCCAAAGCTGCTGTAGGTGTTCTGGAGCAACTCTGCACCACCGTGACCAATCCCTTAGAGCCCAGGGAGGCACTGTCGGCTTGTGGAAGTGCTCAGAGCAAATCAGAAACCCTGATGTGAAAGAATAAAGGAACTGGTTGTAAGCTTGGCAAAATTTCACTTTCCAGAAGTTGTTTAAAATGAGCTGGATGAAACATCAGAAGCAGAAAAAAATGTCTGGAGAGAGAGCTTAGGAACACAGACCTATTGACTAGCAAAGTTTGCCTTGTTGCCAGTCAGAGTGCTGACTTTCGGGGTCCTCTTTCCTACCTGTTTATCACCTCCTTTCTTGAAAACAACCTTTTTTGTGTGTGTCTCTTGACACTATGGAGACGATAACTTCAAAAATCAGAACCTTTTTCCTGGATTTGTTTCAATATTGATGATCTCTTCTGGTTACAAGCTTGGACCAACTCCTAAAAGCCAAACTCTAAGACAGTAAATGGCAAAATGACAAAAAACCTAGCCATTTGTAGTTCCAGGTATAATAGATACTAAAAGCGCTTGAAAGTAAATCAGATTTCCTTTTAAAATATTGTTTAACGTAACTTTTTAAATTTAACACACCAAAAACAATAATTTTATTAACAAGTTTCCCCTAACACCTCTATGACTAGGATTTCTTAGGCAAACCTTCCCATTATGCTTGTGGCTTCAAAATCTCCACCTTGACATTCCCAGTCACCGCTTTACAAAGGGGAGAGGAAGTTTGAGGGGGCAAGAATGGCAGGAAGTTGAGCGGGATGTTTTTCCTCTCTTCCTCCTTTCAGGCTGTTATTAGGTAGACCAGCCCCATGGAGATGCTTATGGAGGCATCTGCCACCATGAAAGTCTCATTGGAAACACCTGGGATCCTGTTGGGGGCAGCCCAGTTCTGGCGATAAAGGCTGTACATAAATAAGCAGGGGCGGAAGGCACTGTGCTTCCGCAGAATTTCCAGCTGAGGTCCTATGGTGATTCCTTCAGAAAAGCATCCCAAATTAGGCTTATGAGCCCTGCTGTGGAAGTCAAAGACTTGAGATGCTCAGGGCCCCTCTCAGCCAGCCTGACCTGGGTCTCCCCACCATGGTTTGGGGCACCCCTAGGGAGGGCCAGCTCAGCTCCAGCATGGGCAAACTGATTCTGAGAAAATCTCTTTACCTCCTCTTTGCTCAAGTTTCCCATCTTAAATGGAGGGTTGGATCAGGTAACACTTTAAGGAGCCCCTGGCTAGAAAATTCTGACATTTCTTTTGGGGTATACAGAAAGGGACTCCTTAAGAGATGGCAGTACAACACAGCCCCTCTCCCTCCCAGCCCTGCTCCTTTCTGCAGGAAGACTGTGGGGCTGGCTCACCTCTGCAGGACCTTCTTGGTCAGCTGCCTGGCTCCTAATTGGAGGGCATCTTCATTTTGGCGCCAGTTTCCTACAGCAGACTACTGAGGGGACAGGGTGGCTACACAGAAATAACCACCATGTTTTGAGTACCGGTGCATTAAGCACTGTGTGTGCATTTACCTTACTGCTTATCCTCATAACAGCCTTTTGAGAGGGGTTTCCTCCCCTCTACAGGTGAACACCATGGGGTCCCAGAGAGACTCAGTGACCTGCAGTCTTAGGAAAGGTTACCTGCATCTCTCTCCACCTCCCCCCCTAAACAAAGGTATATTGTCTAAGGTGGCACTTTTCCAAAGAAATAGAAGACAAAGGTCACTGAATCTTAGAAAGCTGTGCTGTGGGTCTGAAGTCACAGCTGGTGTGACTTCCCCTCCAGAGTGTTTTTTTTTAGGGCTGATTAAAGATCTGAGGTCTGGCCACATGCCTCTTAGGGCATCCCAAGTCCTCATTTTCTGGGATTCTAGGATTTCAGCCTTGCACATAATTCCAGAAAAGAATTTACACTCTGCTTTATTAAGCTTGTCTGTCTGCACTTGGGCAAAGTGGGCTGTTTATCCTGTAGGGTTTTTCTTTAAAGGAGGGGTAAGAGTGAGCATGTGCAGAAGTCCATCACCTTGCTTTCCAGTTTCCAGGCAACCGTACAGGATTACAACAAGTCACATGACATCGCTGCTGCCAGGGAGAAGGGGAAAATGGAAAACGGTGCTATCTTGAGCAAGGGGCTGGGCACAAGCAAAGAACTTTGGATTCTCCTCCAGAAACATTATCAAGTAGTCAAAAAATCTGAAAGTTCAAAGGGCTTCTCAGCTCTTGGCCCAGTCATCTGTGGGATGGGAAATGTACCACCAGATATGAGGGGAGAGGAGAGAGTGGGGGAGTCGTTGGCCCAAGGGGACCCGGCACCCGTTCTAGAAACCAGGCTCTCAGAGGGGTCATTAGTGAGAAGATCCAGACCCAGCCAGGCCTTGCTCCTGTGTCCCCTTCTCCAGTCCCTCCTTCCTGCTGATGCAGCCCTGGGATAATGAGAGGGCAGAAGGAGATCCTTTGGTTAAAGCCGAGCCTGTGATGATTGGGGCCGGCTGGGGGGCAGTGAAGGGTCAGTGGGGACAGCTGGGAGGGGAGGAAAACCACCCATGGAGACCAAGTTTCCACTTCCTCTTTTAAAGGCTCTTCTTTCTGATCGTTGTTTATTTTGATTTTGGATGTTTCGATTTTTTTACATCCCCTCCCCCACATTGTGTGTGTGTGTAAGCGCACACGCATGCACATACACATGTGCTGCTGTTTATATCATAGACACTTTTATGGCATTCATTCCCCTCTATACACAGTTTTGTTCCTATAATAATACCCTCTGTGGCCTAAAGACTTCCTGGAGCCATGGCAGCTTTGCTTCTGGCTCTCCTGGAGTCAGGGAAGGGGGTGGGTGTGCCCTTGGCCATGGGACCCACATACCAGCTTCTGGAAGGTCAGACTGTTAGATGGAGCCGACCTGAAGTGGACTGGCTTCCAGTTTCCTCACCCCAGCAGTTGTCCCAAGGCAAAGATGAGTCATTGGGCCACACTCTTTCACTGGCCTTCCTGGCTTACCCTGAGGTGGCCATTTATCATAGCCTGGACTGCTGGTCTTAGGCTACCTGGCTGCCTGGGGAGGTGAGCCTGGGGAGATAGACCATGGACACAGAGAGGCAGGTGTTGGGCAGGGAGATGCCACCCCCCTCGGCACCCCACTGCTGCAAAGTCTGGCAACATGGGCTGCAAGGACTCTAGCCCCTCGTCACAGCCCCATTGTCTGGAGGCAGTCAAGCAAGGTCCCCACTTGTCTTTTTCCAGCAGCTCATGGGTGGTTATCTTCCTTCTCTTTTCCTAAGGAAACCTAAACAGACAGACACACTTCTTGTATGTTTCAAAGTTCTGAAGTCCTCATGACAGGTTAGAGCCACCCTCTGCATTAAAAATGATTTGTCATCCACCAAGTTCAATGAGAAAGTAAGTAAAGAAAAAGCGAGCAGAGTTAGAGAGCCAAAGCCTGGCACAGCTCTGATGATGCTGGCTCCTTCTTCCACTTCTTGAGTAAATTTGATTGACACCTTTATGTTTTTTAAGAGGAGGAAAACTTAATTATTAGCTCATCATATGAGGGACCATTCTATAGCAATAGATGAGTAAATAAATAATGTTCTAGGCTTGTGGCATATTTGCTTGTTTTCTTAACTGAAGAGTGAAGGATGTGTTTCTCATAAACATTATTGGGGGAATGTGTGAAGTAATTCAAAGGTGACAGTGGGGTAAGGAGTTTTCAATACATTAAAACTGTGGGTGGAGGGGAAAAAAGCATTCCATGTCTGTTTAATACGTAACATATGGGAGGATGGGGTGTGTGTGCTTGCAAGAGTATTGAGTATGCAATTGTTGCAGAAAGATGGTCGATGTGTGCACAGGAGGGTTCTGATGGTCAGGTTGGGAGCTGGAAATCTTCAGGGTATTGGGGCATGCCTACTAAGGAGGTGTCAGAGCCAAGCTCCAGCACTCAGGCCTGTGCTCAGAGATTGACATCCCTATCTTCACACATCTACAAATGCACCGTGGCCCCAACCCACATTCGGATACACGTGCGCACAAACACGCACATGCCAGGCTTGCGCCCACCCTGTGACACTTGTTAGAAGATCTCAGGACTAAAACTCCCTTTAAAAGATTCTTCAAGCCAAAATCCCAGGGAAACTTGAATAGAGGTAGAAAAATGTTTGATGATAGAAAAAAAAAATCAGCTTGCTTGCAGTTCTTGCAATGGCCAGAATGCTAGAAAAACCTGTTGCTTTTCCAAAGCTGGGGAGGGCGAGGGCAGGAAACCAGAGAAAAGAGGCCTGAGAACTTGAAAGATTGAACCAGGACTCAGGCTGAGGGCGCCCCTGGGCCGCGGGGGCCTGGTAGGGGGCTGAAGAGCATCAGGATGGGTTAAAGCTGGAGCTGAGCTTGCGGCGGGGGCGGGCCAAGCCGCGCGGGCGGAGCGGGGGGCTCTGTCCCTTTAAGGCGGGAGGTGTAGGCCAGCCGAGCGCGGCTGTGATTGGCGCGGCGGGATCACTGGCTCCCCAAGCCCGGCCTGGGGGAGTCGGCTGGAGCCGGCTGCTCTTTGATAAGGTCCTGGCAACTCAGTAACAACCCGAGAGCTGGGAAATAAAAATAACCCCTCCTAGCAAGGGATTTCGGGGCCGCCCGGCGTCCGAGGCGCCCGTCTCCCCAGCCGAAAGCCCTGCTGTAAAAGGTGGGGGTGGAGGCGCCGGCCCCAGCAGAGCCAATTCAAAGAAAGGCCCCCTGGGACAGGGGGCGAGGTTGCGCCGAGCCGCGTGGAGGGCGCCAGGGGCGGTGGCTAAAAGGGGAGAAATGTTACTATACAGTGAAGAAGCTATAGTACATCACTGTGACAGGATGACAAAAATTAATGTCACCACTGAAGGGCAGGTGGACATCATGTGTCTGCAGATACAATACCCAAGGAAAATACAATTCTAGTTGGGAATGCCTTGTCCAAATCTAGTCAGGAGAAAACACCCAGACAAACCCAAACTGAGGCACAGTCTACAAATCAATTGGCTTGTATTCTTCAACAATTTCAGTGTCAGAAGAGTTACAAAGACAGGCTGAGAAACTTCTAGATTAAAGGAGACAAGAGTCATGATAACTAAATGCAATATGTGATCAAGGACTGAATCTTGCACTGGAGGGGAAAAACACTGCCATAAAGAACAGTATTGGGACAATGACAAAAGAGAATATGGTCTGTCCCAATGTTAACATTCCTCAGTTTGATAACTGTATTGTGGCTATATAAGAGAATATCCTGTTCTTATGAGGCATACACTGAAGTATTCAGGGATAAAAGGATATAATATATTCAACATACATTCAGATTAAAAAATATAAATATTTGAGTTTGTGTGTGTGTGTATGTGTGTGTGTACGTATGCTTATATAGATAAATAGAATGAACATGGCAGAGTAAAATGGTGAATCTGGTGGTAACTACACTCACCATGGTGAGCATTTCAAAATGAAAAAAAATTGTTGAATCACTGTGTTGCACACCTGAAACTAACATAATACTGCATATCAACTAAGTTTCAATTAAACATTTTTTAAAATAAATAAATAAGTAAAATGGTGAACCTGGGCTCCACCAAGAGACACTACCTAACCGATTTCCCATTCGCACAGCCTTAAGGGTTCCTAGGAGTGATAAGGTCTGATACCGTGGAAGGCCACACTTGCATTAGAATTCCTTTGCTGATCCCTGCCTTTAGACATTTGAATTTCTTTCTCCTGAGCCATGTTTCCTAAACTGTGGCCCATGAAACACTAGTATCTTACAGACTTATCAGACCCTTCTCTTGATTCACAATCCACATTTGCATTTTCAGTGCACGTAAAACCATGTGTTGAAGACATCCATTTAATTTTAACAATATTTCTCAAATTTATTTAACTACAGACTCTTCTTCTAGGAAGACCTATGAACTCTCATGAGATGCTAGTACTCTATGTATGGAACGTAGTTTGGGAAATGCTTCTCTAAACGAAAATCAGATGTGTGCCATGCAGACTGTTGGGCCTTAGAAGCCATCTTTAGAAGCCAGTGAATTCTTTTAGGAGCAATGGCTTTTGCTGGGTGACTGTGAGCATAAATATTATCAGTTGTCTTTCTCTGAACTTTACAGACTGGTGCAGCAAAGATAGCTTTGAGACCTTGAGGGCATATCTGGATTTAGTTAAGAAAACAGTTAGGAAAAATGGACTAAGAAAGAAACCTTAAAATTAAATTTCAGACTCTATTCTATCAAATGAGAGTAAAATAATATAAAAAACATGGCAAGGTTGGTGAGAAACTGGTCCAATTAAGAACAAAGAAAAACCAGCTTCTGGTGGTGAGGTAAATCAGAATAACCTTTTGGAAGAATGTCAGTATGAATCAAGAGCTATAAAATCATCTTTCCACCCAGGAGTTTAAAGCTTTTTAGAAATTTACACCAGCAAATAATTTAAGAAAAGAAGAAATTATTTTGCATAACAATACTTAGAATTATTGATACTAACAAAAAATTACAAAGCCACTAGTGTTCCTATGCTTAGTAAGTACCATCAGCCATACAGTGACCTAAACTAGAAATCTGTCATAAAGCTGGACTCCTCCATCTCCTCTCTTTCCCACATCTGCACAACTCCCAGGCCTGCCATTTCTATTCTCCATGTAGCTCTCAAATCTGTCCCGGTCTCTCAAACCCTGGACATGGTCTCAGTCCAGGCTGTCATCATCCTCTACCGGGACCGCAGTGGCCATCTCCTGAGTCATCTCTCTGCTTATCTTTCTGCCGTTCAGTACATTCTCCATACCAAAGAGCCATCCTTCTAGGCGGACAATCTGATAATGCCAATCACGCTGCTTGAAAACCTTTAAGTGCCCTTTGGATGAAGCTCAAATTCCTTAACATGCCTTCAACACCCTACCTGAATGATAACCATCCAATGCCTTCACCATTTCATTGCCTAAGCAGAGGAAACTTCTTGCAGTTGCCTGAATGGGTCAAGCTTTGTCTCACCTCCAGACCTTTGCACATGCTCTTCCTGCTGTCTGGGCCAGTCTTCCTCACCAATTAGTACTTTTTGAAACAGGTATCTATGTTTATTGCCCTTTTTTTCTCACATCTCACCCACTATACAGTGTGGTTTCTGTCCTCATAATTGCCCCAGTGTTTCCATAAAAAAAAAAAGAAAGAATAGGAAAGAGAAAAAATTTTAAATTCATGTCAGACCAAATATCAGGCACTGTGCTAAGCACTTTACAAATATTAACTCATTTCTGCCCCAGCAACTCCATGTCTTCTGCAGCAGCAAAAGCTATCAAAAGACGTAGAGGATATCTCTTTCATTTTCACTTTTACTCTTGTTTTTCTGGCAAATTCTTCTCTTTTTCCTTTGCCAGGTTATCCTTCTTTATGGGACCACTGAACTCCAAATTTCTTCAAGCCTCTGTCTTCAGTTTTTCCTCTTCTCATTCCATGAACCCTCCATAGGTGATCTCATCCTCTCTCAAGGCAATTACTGTGCATAAGCACATGACTGCCTGACCTATTTTCTGAGCTCCAATCCTGATTGTCTGACTGCCTAGCTGTTACTCCCACTTCGATGCCTCATGGACATTCCTGACTCACCATCAAAACCTGAGCTCACCATCTCTCCAGCACCCAGTCACACCTGCTCCCACACTGCCAAGGCCATAAACACCCCATTTATTATTCAGACCAGAAACCCAGGAGCCACCTTCCCCTTCCCTCTTTCTCCCACCTCCAATCAATCTCCATATCTCATCAACTCTGCTTCCTAAGTCTTTGTCAAATCTGTCTTCTCTCTTCACCCTTACTCTCATCATCATAATCAAGCCACCATCGACTTCAGCTTTACTATTTTGATATCCTCCTATCTGGTCTCTCTACTTCTACCCCTTTCCCCAATCCATTCTCTACAATTCAGCCAGAATAATCTTTCTAAAAAATACTGAGTTTGAATCTGGGTTATGCCATGCATTGGCAGGAATGGTTCTTCTGGGTCACTCAACCTTTCTAATTCTTGACTTCCTTGTTTATACACTGGAAATAATATGTCACAGGGTGGTAGTAATATTTAAGAGTCATAATCCAGATAAAATGAATGAATAGAACACTCTAAGGGAGTATAAATGGTCAGACAAATTTAAAAAGAAATAGCAATAAAGACCTCTCGTTTTACCTCATTTGAAATAACAGCAATGAGTTAGTATGCGGCTTACAACTTTAACAGGGAAAAAAACATCTCAACAATTTTAAATGTGCTTTTAGTAAATGATATGATACAAAAACATTGAACTCACTGTGATGGTTAATTTTATGTGCCAAGTTGGCTAGGCTATGGTCCCCAGTTATTAGGTCAAACACTAGATGTTGCTGTGAATAAATTTTGTAGATGTGATTAACTTCTATAATCAATAGACTGAGTAAAGGACTTCATCCAGTTGAAGGCCTAAAGAGAAAAATGCTGAGGCTTCCTGGAGAAGGAATTCTGCCTCAAGACTGTAATATAGAGATCCTGCCTGAGTTTTGTGCTGGCCCACCTACCTTATGGATTTGGGACTTGTCAGCTCCTACAAATGTGTGAGCTAATTCCTTAAAATCAATCTCTGTCTCTCTCTGTATATATGTGTGTATATCCTATCGATTCTGTTTCTCTGGATAACCCTGACTGATGTCTCACAGAAGAATGTTGCAAGGATAAAGTAGAACAGCAGCTAATAGATGACAACTCTAAGTGGTTTCAGGTAAGGATTTTAGCGTGCAGTAGAAAAGAACTCAAATTAGTTTGATAACAGAAGCTCTCAACAGATAAATACTAAAGGATAAAGACACTTTGTCTGAGAAATAAGACTTAAATTATGCACCTAATATGAGAAAAGCCATCTTCAGGGAGTCTCAGGCTGTGGAATATGCACCTGGCAACAGAGGCCAGTATACCCATATCCATCTACATGAAGTGTTTGTTGAACACCTCCTCCAGGCCAAGTGTTCTACTTACCTGGCACAAACAACAAAGCCAGGCATTCTCAGAACTGCCATTTCACTTGTGCCCATGAAAAGCATTGGGTCTAGAACAGCTTTGATGGCCCACATGTCGCAGCTTACCTGCAAAAAATGGTTGATGGACGTGTCGTGAAATCCCAGGGCTTGTTCTGCACCTGCTAATTCCCGCAATATTGGTACACACTCAAGACTTTTTTCACCTTTGCTGATCTCAATATATTCTAAAGCCTCTTGGTAGTGGGGCAGAGCTTCTTTTGATTTCTTCTGACCTTGATATACCCTAAAAAAAAAGGGATTATTTTTAAAATTGAAAATATAGGTGGTCTGGTATTTAGGATTTGGCCCTCTGACCCCTGTTGTTCAGGTTTGTTTCCTAACCCCTAAGCCTTTATTTCCTCCAAGAGGCAGCAGAACATAGTGGTCAAGAGGATGGATTTGAAATAACCAGAATGATTCAAATCCTGGCTTCACCACTTGGTACATATGAACTCCAAGTCCCTTAGCTATTGCCTCAACTGTAAATTAAGAATAATAACAGTGCCTACCTCAATGACTTATGAAGATTAAATTAGTTAATATTCATAAAAACCCCTAGAACAGTCTCTGACACATAGTAAGAGCTGTATAGGTGTTGGTCTAAAAAATTCACATACTTTCCAAAACAATTAATAGCAACACAAAGGATGCAGAGATTCTGATAACAAATCTGTTGAGAAATCATAGAAATTTCCCAGTATTGGTGAGGGTGTGAAGCATTCTCTTTAACTGTTGGGGAGAATACAATTTGGGCATAAACCTTTCTCTATTAAAATTATACATAGATATGTACACACACATTTCTGCTAATTGCAACTTTAGTAACTTATCTGTTCAAGATACTCTGGCAGGACAAGAAGATATGTATGAGGATGTTCACCTCATTCTCTGTAATAATAGCAGAAAAGTACATTCTCTGTAATAATAGCAGAAAAGTACAAAGTACTTAAACGGCACCAATAGGCAGTCATCAAAGCAGATTACAGTAAGTATATCTATACTGTGGAACGCCATGTGGCCATTAAAGTTAACATTGATCCATATTTATCAACACAAAAGTATATCCACTATATTCTTCAGCCAAAAGGCAGATTACAAAAAATATTTTGTGTACTATCTCATGAATGTGAAAATTGTCTATCTAATCTAATATGTACACATATGCATAAAGAGGTATTTAAATGGTCATCACTAAAATGTTAGCAATAGTTATGTCTGAGAGGTTGGTTCTGAGTGATTTTACTTCTCTTGTTCATGCTTTCTAAATTTCCCAAATTTTCTTTTATAAAACTATATTACTTTTATATCGGAAAAATGTTAATTTAAAATTTATAAGTAAAGGTGGCATAGGAAAATATTCTTGTAGCTGCTGGGAGCAGGACTCTCTTGTATTAAAAATGTATCCCTATATTTTGTTCAGTAGGCACAATAGATATTTAAAAACAATCTTCTCCAAAATATTTGCTAAAACTATTAGAAACTTTTTTTTAGCATGGAAAAATTTAATTACAAAATTCATAATGAAAGATATCAACTCTTCCTATGTTATACTCCCTCCCCGAATCTTTATGACAAAAAGGCTCTAGAACTCCCAAATTGCTCTTGGGTAAACTGAGATAATATGAGAAAGTGACTAAGGATCACAAAAAATAGGTCTTTTGAACTCAACAATTGGACATTTTTCATAATTATCTTTGCTCTCCAGTGAACTTTAAAGGGATTGACTGATAGAAGTAAATGTACTTGTGGTTCAGATGGCCATAATGAAATAAAATGCTGACTGAACAGCTTATGAACTAGGATGCATCTTATAATTGAAAAAGAATTTCAAAACGCAGGAAAATGCCAGGGATACGTTCCTGGACCAAGTAGGGTCCAGGATGTAGCTCACAGCAACTCTAATTATGGAAAGGAAGAGATTAATAGGTGATTTAGTAATACTGGACTTGCCTTCTAACTCTTAATGAACTTAGAATGTAGTGGGTAATAATTAACTTCATAAGTATCATATTTTATTTCTGAAGAGAAAACCTGCTAGCATCTTTGGTGATACAAAGAGGCTTTGAAACACATGGTTGGTAAAAACTGCTTAGCCAAAGACTTAGATTACTGGTAGACAAAAGGTTAAATAATTGAAAACAGGAGTCAGCCAAACCATGGCCTGTGAGCCAAATCTACTCACTGCCTGTTTTCGTAAATAAAGTTTTATTGGCACACAGCCACTCCCACTTGTTTACATATTGTCTATGGCTGCTTCTGCCATACAATGGCAGAGCTGAGTAGCTGCAAGAGACACCAGAAGGCTTACAAAGCCTGAAATATTCACTGTCTGGGACTTTACAGAAAAAGTTTGCCAACTTCTTGCCTAGACTCCAAAGAAAGTCACATACTTTCAAAATGACTTCAGATTTTTTTCCACCTAATTTAGCCTACAGAACTCAGACAATGCCGTAGATATTTGAGCAAAGGAAAAAAAATCATCTTCTTCCTTTCTCATGTTCATGAATGATCCAGTGTGTTCCAAGGAAGAAAAGAATACATTCTTTGTTTCCAAGGCTGCTGGAAAATCATAGAAGAGTAATAAAGGAAATAAAAATGCCAAGATGACTTCATCTGAGCAACAGTTGTAAAAGAAAGCAATATTCAAAGCTTAGTAATCAAGCTCATAAATACAAAAAAAAGAAAAGTAAACAATAACAAGTCATAAATTAATTCATATATCAACAATTAATTGTTCCTTTCCTGCGACTGACCACTAAAGAAAAGTATTTGGGAGTTTATAATGGTGGAGAACAGGGCCAACATATAACCATCTTTTAACTACCTTAGCCAAAAGCACAGCGTATCACTCCAAGTTAATGCCATGTCACCTTTTCAGATGTCAAGAAGTCATCCTTGAAATACCCAACAGAGAAAACTTTATTAGACAAGAACACAGGATGAGAGGCTGGGCAATGAGTTACAAGTATTCAGTAAGGAGTAGAAAACCAGAATGGTAGTTTGAGCATTCTTACTAACTGGGTCACACAACCTGGTTTCCTCATCTTACACTGGTGTCTACTAGGGCTGTTGTGTGAATCAAGTAAGAGGTCTGAGAGTGCTTTGCAAACTGAAGCAATTTATGCAGATTGGTATTAAGTTCCTATACATAATCATACATTTTACTCCTTCTGTCTCAACCTGTGGCCTATATGGAACTGAGCACTACAGTCTCAGGTTGCTATCAAGTTGAAGTGGACTCAATTGTATCTCAGCTTCCTCCCATCCACCCACATAAGACTTTGTTAAGCCCAGATAATAGGCAGAATCAGTCAAGCTCATGTACAAGTGAAGTGGGCATTTTCTTACCAAACTGAGCTTTTTAAAAAACTGGGAATAATTTATAAGAGCACTATATATTCATCATTAAAAGTAAAAAAATACATAGAAAAAATATATAAATATAATATCCAAAGATGAGTTCTGTATACCTTGATGTATACACTTCCAGATGATTTTCTTTCTTTTTTCAATTGAAGTTTAGTTGACCCCTTCCAAGGATCCCCTTTAGTTTGTTTTTTTTTATAATTTATTTTGGTATCATTACTCTACAATTACATGTGCAATATTATGGTTATTAAACTACCCCTTTCATCAGGTCCCCCCCACATACCCCATTACAGTCACTGTCCATCAGCGTAGTGAGATGCTATAGAATCACTACTTGTCTTCTCTGAGTTGTACCGCCCTCCACGCGCCCCCTCAACATTACGTCTGCTAATCGTAATGTCCCCTTTTCCCCTTTGTCCCTCCGTTCCCACCCATCCTCCTCAGTTCCTTTCCCTTTGGTAACTATTAGTCTGTTCTTGGGATCTGTGAGTCTGCTGCTGTTTTTTTTCTTTCAGTTTTTTTCTTTGCTCTTATGCTCCTTGTATGAGTGACATCATCTGATACTTGTCTTTTCCCGCTTGGCTTATTTCACTGAGCATAATACCTTCTAGCTCCATCCATGTTGTTGCAAATGGTATGATTTGTTTTCTTCCTTTGGCTGAATAATATTCCATTGTGTATATATACTACATCTCCTTTATCCATTCATCTACTGATGGTCAGTTAGGTTGCTTCCATTTCTTGCCTATTGTAAATAGTGCTGCGATAAACATAGGGGTGCATCTGTCTTTTCCAAACTGGGCTGCTGCATTCTTAGGGTAAATTCCTAGGAGTGGGATTCCTGGGTCAAATGGTATTTCTCTTTTGAGTTTTTGAGGAACCTCCATACTGCTTTCCACAATGGTTGAACTAATTTACATTCCCACCAGCAGAGTAAGAGGGTTCCCTTTTCTCCACATCCTCGCCAACATTTGTTGTTGTTTGTGTTTTGGATGTTGGCCATCCTTACTGGTGTGAAGTGATATCTCATTGTGGTTTTAATTTGCATTTCTCTGATGATTAGAGATGTGCCTGTTGGCCATCTGAATTTGTTCTTGGGAGAAGTGTCTATTCATATCCTCTGCCATTTTTAAATTGGATTATTTGCTTTTTGTTTGTTGAGGTGCATGAGCTCTTTATATATTTTGGATGTCAACCCCTTATCGGATATATCATTTATGAATATATTCTCCCATACTGTAGGATGTCTTTTTGTTTTACTGATGGTGTCCTTTGCTGTACAGAAGCTTTTCAGCTTGATATACTCCCACTTGTTCATTTTTGCTTTTGTTTCCCTTGCTCAGGGAGATATGTTCATGAAGAAGTCGCTCATGTTTATGTCCAAGAGATTTTTGCCTATGTTTTTTTCTAAGAGTTTTATGGTTTCATGACTTACATTCAGGTCTTTGATCCACCTTGAGTTTACTTTTGTGTATGGGGTTAGACAGTAGTTCAGTATCATTCTCTTATATACAGCTGTCCAGTTTTGCCAACACCAGCTGCTGAAGACGCTGTCATCTCCCCATTGCATATCCAAGGCTCCTTTATCAAATATTAATTGACCGTATATGTTTGGATTTTCTATTCTGTTCCACTGGTCTGTGGGTCTGTTTTTGTGCCAATACCAAATTGTCTTGATTACTGAAGCTTTGTAGTAGAGCTTGAAGTCAGGGAGCGTGATTCCGCCCGTTTTATTCCTCCTTCTCAGGATGGCTTTGGCTATTCAGGGTCTTTTGTGGTTCTATATGAATTTTAGAACTATTTGTCCCAGTTCATTGAAGAAAGCTGTTGGTAGTTTGATAGGGATTGCATTGAATCTGTAGATTGCTTTAGGTAGTACAGCCATTTTGACAATATTTATTCTTCCTAGCCAAGAGCATGGGATGCATTTCCATTTGTTAGTGTCCTCTTTAATTTCTCTTAGGAGAGACTTATAGATTTCAGAGTATAGGTCTTTCACTTCCTTCGTTAGTTTATTCCTAGGTATTTTATTCCTTTTGATGCAATTGAGAATGGAATTGTTTTCCTGATTTCTCTTTCTGTTAGCTCATTGTTAGTGTATAGGAAAGCAACAGGTTTCTGTGTTTTAATTTTGTATCCTGCAACTTTGCTGAATTCAGATATTAGTTCTAGTAGTTTTGGAGTGGAGTCCTTAGGGTTTTTTTATGTACAATATCATGTCATCTACAAATAGTGACAATTTGACTTCTTCTTTTTTATCAATCTGGAAGCCTTGTATTTCTTTGTTTTGTCTGATTGCTGTGGCTAGGACCTCCAGTACTATGTTAAATAACAGAGCAGAGAGTGGGCATCCCTATCTTGTTCCGGATCTTAGATGAAAAGCTTTCAACTTTTTACTGTTAAGTATGATGTTAGCTGTGGGGTTGTCATATATGGCCTTTATGATGTTGAGATACTTACCCACTATACCCATTTTGTTGAGAGTTTTTATCATGAATGGATGTTGAATTTTGTCAAATGATTTTTCAGCATCTATGGAGATGATCATGTGTTTTTGTTCTTCTTTTTGTTGATGTGATGGATGATGTTCATGGATTTTCAAGTGTTGTACCATGCTTGCGTCCCTGAGATGAATCCCACTTGATCATGGTGTATGATTCTCTTGATGTATTTTTGAATTCGGTTTGCTAATATTTTGTTGAGTATTTTTGCATCTATGTTCATCAGGGATATTGGTCTGTAATTTTCTTTTTTGGTGAGGTCTTTGCCAGGTTTTGGTATTAGAGTGATGCTGGCTTCATAGCATGAGTTTGGAAGTATTCCCTCCTCTTCTATTTTTTGGAAAACTTTAAGGAGAATTGGTATTATTTCTTCTCTGTATGTCTGGTAGAATTCAGAGGTGAATCCATCTGGCCCGGGGGTTTTGTTCTTGGGTAGTTTTTTGATTACTGATTCAATTTTGTTGCTGGTGATTGGTCTGTTTACGTTTTCTGTTTCTTGCTTGGTCAGTCTTGGAAGGTTGTATTTTTCTAAGAAGTTGTCCATTTGTTCTAGATTTTTCAGCTTGTTAGCATAAAGATTCTCAAAGTATTCTCTTATAATTCTTTGTATTTCTGTGGTGTCCGTTGTGATTTTTCCTTTTTCATTTCTGATTCTGTTTATGTGTATAGATTCTCTTTTTCTCTTAATGAGTCTGGCTAGGAGTTTATCTATTTTGTTTATTTTTTCAAAGAACCAGCTCTTGGATTTTTTTTTTTGGATTAAAGATGGCAGCGTGAGAGGTGAGACAGAGGCTTCCTCCTAAAACCTCACATAATATGAAAATAAAGCTACTACAACTACTCTTGAAAGAGCAACGGGAAAGAGGATGGCAACAAACTGCATACACCTGGAGACAAGAGCAGCCCTCACAGAAGAGGGTAACCTACTAAAGCTGTGGTCCTGTGGGATCCAAGCCCTTCCCCCACCGCAGCTCACTGGCAGGAGGAACAGGAATGGAGCAGGGAGGCAGTGGAGATGTGGGACTGCTGAATACCTAACTCTGGAGATCTGCTCTGGGAGCACAAACCTACATTTCATGGTGCTTGCATGATACTCTTGTAATTAGGGGGTTGGAAAGCTAAGACAGACAGAATTCCTGAAGACACTAAGATTCCAGCTGCTTGTGAATGCAGGGATCCATACCCAGCTGCTTGGGGACAAAAGAAAGGCGGGTAGTCTGAGAGACTTCCTAACAAAGAAGCCCTTAGCAAGAGGGCTGCTAAAGGGGCAAGGATTGCACAGAGCTTACTACTCAGGAGAAAGGACAGGCAGACAAAATTGTCCGGGTGCACTCTGCCCAGCAGGTTGGGAGCTTTCACGATCTTCAGGTGCTCCAGCTCCCTGGCTGCCTACACAGATCCAAGAACCCCTTCTGTGACAGGCAGACTAGTGCACCTTTCTGCTGGCCAGCCCCACCGGGCTTGCAAACCGGGAAATCCTTCCCTGGTGTTAGGCCAGCCAGAGGGAAGATCTGTCCACAGCAACTAAAAACACAAAGCACAGAGGCTTATACCTGTGTGCTCAGCCCACTGGTTCAGGCAGTGGAGACAGGCATAGCAGCCAGGAACCAGGAAACAGCCCTTTCCTCCCCAGAGGCACCAATAACACTCCGCTACAATCCCCTCATTGCTTCAGGGGCTGAGCAGCTCGAGAGAGTAGAGCTTCGGGACACTAGAGGGCGCCATACACAAATATGAAACGCCAAAGGAACCTGGTCCAGAGTAAATTATGAATACAAATCCTGAGAAAGATTTAAATGATATGGACCTTATGACTCTCCCTGAAAGGGAGTTCAAAATAAAAATCATTAACATGCTCATGGAGGTACGGAAAGATATTCAAGAACTCAGGAATGAATTCCGATCGGAGATCCAATCATTGAAGAACACATTGGACGGTATTAAAAGCAGATTGGATATGGTGGAGGAGACAATAAATGAAATAGAAACTAGAGAAGAGGAATACAAAGAAGCTGAGACACTGAGAGAACAAAGGATCTCTAAGAATGAAAATATTGAGAGAACTGTGTGACCAGTCCAAACGGAACAATATTCGCATTATAGGGGTACAAAAGAAGAAGAGAGAGAAAAAGGGATAGAAAGTGTCTTTGAGGAGGTGATTGCTGAAAACTTCCCCAATCTGGGGAAGGAGATAGTCTCTCAGGCCATGGAGCCGTGCAGATACCCCAACACAAGGGACCCAAGGAAGACAACAAACAGCAAGACATATAGTAATTAAAATGGTAAAGATCGAAGATAAGGACAGACTATTAAAAGCAGCCAGAGAGAGAAATAAGATCACATAAAAAGGAAAACCCATCAGGCTATCATCAGACTTCTCAGCAGAAACCTTACAGGCCAGAAGGGAGTGGCATGATGTATTTAATGCAATGAAGCAGAAGGGCCTTCAACCAAGATTACTTTATCCAGCAAGATTATCATTTAAATTTGAAGGAGGGATTAAACAATTCCCAGAGAAGCAAAAGCTGAGAGAATTTGCCTCCCACAAACCATCTCCACAGTGTATTTTGGAGGGACTGCTATAGATGGAAGTGTTCCTATGGTTTAATAGCTGTCACCAGAGGTAATAAAATCACAGTAAAGAAAATAGAACAGCTAATTACTAAGCAAATGCAAAATTAAATTAACTATCCCCAAAGTCAATCAAGGGATAGACAAACAGTACAGAATATGATACATAATATATAAAGAATGGAGGAGGAGGAAAAAAAAAGAAGCTTTAGATTGTGTTTGTAATAGCATATTAAGTGAGTTGTTAGACTTTAAGATAGTAGGGAAGTTAACCTTGAACCTTTGGTAAACACGAATCTGAAGCCTGCAATGCCAATAAGTATATACCTATCCATAATAACCCTAAATGTAAATGGACTGAATGCACCAGTCAAAAGTCATAGAGTCACTGAACGGATAAAAAAACAAGACCCATGTGTATGCTGCGTTCAAGAGATTCACTTTAAACCCAAAGAAAGGCACAGACTAAAAGTGAAGGGATGGAAAAAGATATTTCATGCAAACAACAGAGAGAAAAAAGCAGGTGTTGCAGTACTTGTATCAGACAAAATAGACTTCAAAAAGAAGAAAGTAGCAAGAGATAAAGAAGGACATTACATAATGATAAAGGGGTCAGTCCAACAAGAGGACATAACCATTATAAATATATATGCACCCAACACAGGAGCCACAGCATATGTAAAACAAATACTAACAGAATTAAAGGAAGAAATAGAAAGCAATGCATTCATTTTAGGAGACTTCAACACACCACTCACTCCAAAGGACAGATCAACAAGACAGAAAATAAGTAAAGACACAGAGGCACTGAACAACACACTAGAAGAGGTGGACCTAACAGACATCTACAGAACTCTGCACCCAAAAGCAGCAGGATATACATTCTTCTCAAGTGCACATGGAACACTTTCCAGAATAGACCACATACTAAGCCACAAAAAGAACCTCAGTAAATTCAAAAATATTGAAATTCTACCAACCAACTTCTCAGATCACAAAGGTATAAAACTAGAAATAAATTTTAGAAAGAAATCAAAAAGGCTCACAAATACATGGAGACTTAACATTCTCCTAATTAATCAATGGGTTAACGACCAAATCAAAACAGAAATCAAAGAATATATGGAGACTAATAACAACAACACATAGACACAACTTCTGTGGGACGCAGCAAAGGCAGTTCTAAGAGGAAAGTATATTGCAATCCAGGCCTATTTAAAGAAGGAAGAACATTTCCAAATGAATAGTCTAAAGACACAATTACTGAAATTGGAAAAAGAAGAACAAATGAGGCCCAAAGTCACCAGAAGGAGGGACATAATGAAGATCAGAAAAGAAATAAATAAAATTGAGAAGAATAAAACAATAGAAAACATCAATAAAACCAAGAGCTGGTTCTTTGAAAAAATAAACAAAATAGATAATCCCCTAGCCAGACTTATTAAGAGAAAAAGAGAATCTACACACATAAACACAATCAGAAATGAGAAAGGAAAAATAACGACAGACCCCACAGAAATACAAAGAATTATGAGAATATTCTGAGAATCTATATGCTAACAAGCTGGAAAACATAGAAGAAATGGACAACTTCTTAGAAAAATACAACCTTCCAAGACTGACCAAGCAAGAAACAGAAAAACTAAACAGACCAATCACCAGCAACGAAATTGAATCGGTAATCAAAAAACTACCCAACGACAAAACCCCCGGACCAGATGGATTCACCTCTGAATTCTACCAGACATATAGAGAAGAAATAACACCCATTCTCCTTAAAGTTTTTCAAAAAATAGAAGAGGAGCGAATACTTCCAAACTCATTCTATGAAGCCAGCATCACTCTAATACCAAAACCAGGCAAAGACCTCACCAAAAAAGAAAATTACAGACCAATATACCTCATGAACGTAGATGCAAAAATACTCAACAAAATATTAGCAAACTGAATTCAAAAATACATCAAGAGGATCATACACCATATCAAGTGGGATTCGTCTCAGGGATGCAAGGATGGTACAACATTCGAAAATCCATGAACATTATCCACCACATCAACAAAAAGAAGAACAAAAACCACATGATCATCTCCATAGTTGCTGAAAAAGCATTTGACAAAATTCAGCATCCATTCCTGATTAAAACTCTCAACAAAATGGATATAGACGGCCAATGCCCCAACATCATAAAGGCCATATATGACAAACCCACAGCTAACATCATACTTAACAGCGAGGAGGTGAAAGCTTTTCATGTAAGATTGGGAACAAGACAGGGATGCCCACTCTCTCCACTGTTATTCAGCATAGTACTGGAGGTCCTAGCCACGGCAATCAGAAAAAACAAAGACATACAAGGCATCCGGATTGGTAAAGAAGAAGTCAAATTGTCACTATTTGCAGATGACATGATACTATATATAAAAAACCCTAAAGACTCCACTCCAAAACTACTAGAACTAATATCTGAATTCAGCAAAGTTGCAGGATACAAAATTAACACACAGAAATCTGTTGCTTTCCTATACACTAACCATGAACTAACAGAAATAGAAATTAGAAAACAATTCCATTCACAATTGCATCAAAAAGAATAAAATACCTAGGTATAAACCTAATGAAGGAAGTGAAGGATCTGTACTCTGAAAACTACAAGGCACTCCTAAGAGAAATTAAAGAGGACACTAACAAGTGGAAATGCATCCCATGCTCTTGGCTAGGAAGAATAAATATTGTCAAAATGGCTATACTACCTAAAGCAATCTACAGATTCAACGCAATCCCTATCAAACTACCAACAGCCTTCTTCAATGAACTTGAACAAATAATTCTAAAATTCATATGGAACCACAAAAGACCCCGAATAGCCAACGCAATCCTGAGAAGGAGGAATAAAACAGGTGGAATCACGCTCCCTGACTTCAAGCTCTACTACAAAGCCACAGGAATCAAGACAATTTGTTACTGGCACAAAAACAGACCCACAGACCAGTGGAACAGAATAGAAAATGCAAACATTAACCCAAACATATACAGTCAATTAATATTTGATAAAGGAGTCTTGGATATACAATGGGGAGATGACCGCCTCTTCAGCAGCTGGTGTTGGAAAAACTGGAGAGCTACATGTAAGAGAATGAAACTGGACTACTGTCTAACCCCACACACAAAGGTAAACCCAAGGTGGATCAAAGACCTGAATGTAAGTCATGAAACCATAAAACTCTTAGAAAAAAACATAGGCAAAAATCTCTTGGCCATAAACATGAACGACTTCTTCATGAACATATCTCTCCGAGCAAGGGAAACAAAAGCAAAAATGAACAAGTGGGACCATATCAAGCTGAAAAGCTTCTGTACAGCAAAGGACACCATCAGTAGAACAAAAAGACATCCTACAGTATGGGAGAATATATTCATAAAAAACGTATCTGATAAAGGGTTGACATCCAAAATATATAAAGAACTCATGCACCTTAACAAACAAAAGCAAATAATCCAATTAAGAAATGGGCAGAGGCCATGAATAGACACTTCTCCAAAGAAGAAATTCAGATGGCCAACAGGCACATGAAAAGATGCTCCACATCGCTAATCATCAGAGAAATGCAGATTAAAACCACAATGAGATATCACCTCACACCAGTGAGGATGGCCAACATCCAAAACACAAACAACAACAAATGTTGGCGAGGATGTGGAGAAAAGGGAACCCTCCTACATTGCTGGTGGGAATGTAAATTAGTTCAACCATTGTGGAAAGCAGTATGGAGGTTCCTCAAAAAACTCAAAATAGAAATACCATTTGACCCAGGAATTCCACTCCTAGGAATTTACCCTAAGACTGCAGCAGCCCAGTTTGGAAAAGACATATGCACCCCTGTGTTTATCGCAGCACTATGTGCAATAGCCAAGAAATGGAAGCAACCTAAGTGTCCATCAGTAGAGGAATGGATAAAGAAGAGTTGGTACATATACACAATGGAATATTATTCAGCCATAAGAAGAAAACAAATCATACCATTTGCAACAACATGGATGGAGCTAGAGGGTATTATGCTCAGTGAAATAAGCCAAGCCGAAAAAGACAAGTATCAAGTGATTTCACTCATATGTGGAGTATAAGAACAAAGAAAAAAATTGAAGTAACAAAACAGCAGCAGACTCACAGGACCCAAGAACGGACTAATAGTTACCAAAGGGAAAGTGACTGGGGAAGATGGGTGGGAAGGGAGGTAGAAGAGGGAACAAGGGGCATTATAATTAGCAGATGTAATGTTGGGGGGGCATGGGGAGGGCTGTACAACTCAGAGAAGAGAAGTAGTGATTCTATAGCATCTCACTATGGTGATGGACAGTGACTGTAATGGGGTATGTGTGGGGGGACTTGATGAAGGGGGTAGTTTAATAACCATAATATTGCACATGTAATTGTAGAGTAATGATACCAAAATAAATTATAAAAAAAAAAGAACCAGCTCTTGGTTTCATTGATTTTTTCTATTGTTTTATTCATCTCAATTTTATTTATTTCTTCTCTGACCTTTATTATGTCCCTCCTTCTGGTGACTTTGGGCCTCATTTGTTCTTCTTTTTCCAATTTCAGTAATTGTGTCTTTAGACTATTCATTTGGGATTGTTCTTCCTTCTTTAAATAGGCCTGGATTGCTATATACTTTTCTCTTAGAACTGCCTTTGCTGCATCCCACCGAAGTTGTGGCTTTGTGTTATTGTTGTCATTAGTCTCCATATATTGTTTGATCTGTTTTAATTTGGTCATTTATCCATTGATTATTCAGGAGCATGTTATTGAGCCTCCATGTATTTGTGAGCCTTTTTGTTTTCTTTGTACAATTTATTTCTAGTTTTACACCTTTGTGATCTGAGAAGTTGGTTGGTAGAATTTCAATATTTTTGAATTTATTGAGGTTCTTTT